>JAVSCE010011599.1:0-36534 GCA_032199065.1 Smutsia gigantea
TTTTCTATTTCTGCCCCCAAAAGAAGTCATTGGAATTTTGACATGGGCGGCATGGAACCAGCAGCCTACTTTGGGTAGAGCTGACATAATATGAAATCCTCCTCTCCATGAACATGGGATATTCCCGTTTCTTTATACCTTTAATTTCTTCCAGCAGCATCTGGCCATTTTCAGTGTATCAGTGTTTTGCCTCCGTGGTTACGTCTATTCCCAATTTTTTTTTGATGCTATTGTAAATTATTTTCTTAAATTTTAGTTGTTAAAAGAAATGAAAGGATTGTTCATCGTTCATGTCTAGAAACAACTTGCTTCTGTCAGTTTCGTATCCTGAGACTTTGCTGAACTTGCTTATTAGCACCAGCGGGTTTTGGGGACTCTTCAGGGTTTTTTGTGTCATCTGGAAACATGATGATGTGATTTTACCTCGTCCTTTCCAATCTGGATGCCTTTTCGTCTGCCTAGCATTGCCTCGTGGCCCTGGGAGTGGAGTGGGAATGGCAGTCTTCCGCCCCAACCACCTGCTCAGGGAGAGCCCACGGTCTTTCCCCGCCGGCACAGCCTTCCTCGTGCTGACGGAGTTTCCTTCTGTTCCCTGCCTGTACAGCTTCTGTCACGAAAGGGTCTTGTGTGTCATCAGGTGCCTTTGTGTTCAACAACTGGGGTGGATCGTGTGTTTTTTTTTCCCCCTCTTCATTCTGTGAGTGAGGTGTGTCACATTGATTGGTTTCTGTATTTTGAACCATGCTTACATTCCAGGAATAAATCTCACTTGGTCATGGTGTGGAACCCTTTGAATGTGTTGAACTCAATTTGCTAGTATTTTGCTGAGGATTTTTGCATTAATGTTCATACAGGATATTGTCCTGTAAATTTCTGTAAAACTGGTACTAATGCCCTTACTTTGGTTTTAGTATTTGAGCTTTTCTTCTTAATCTAGTGAAAATGTGTTGATTATGTTGATCTCTAAAGAACCACCTTTAGTTTACTGATTAATCTTTTCTTCTTCTAGTGCCTTAAGGTATTAAAAGATTAATGATTGGAGGTCTTATTTTTGGATGTGTTTACAGTTAATTATAAAGTTCCCTCTTGGCATTGCTTACACTATATTCCCCAAATTTTTGTAACTTTTTTCATTTTTGTCTAATTTTCTAATTTGCTTTGTGATTTATTTGACCCAATGACTATTTAAGACTGTGTTAATATCTGTATTTATGAATTTCCCACTTTTGCTTCTGCTATTGATTTCTGGTTTCCATTGTGGTAAGCATGATTTTAGTCTTGTTTATGAAGAATTCATTTTATGGCCTAACACATGGTCCTTCCTGCAGAATGCTGTGTGTGTGCTTGGAAAACATGTCTGTCCTGCTGTTCGGTGGGGTGTCCTGTATGTGGTTGGTAGGTCCCATTGGCCTGTGATGTTCGTTCGAGCCCTCCATTTCCTTAGCAGGGGGCTACTGGGATCTCCACGCATTGTAGAACTGTTTCTCCCTTCTTTGTCACTATTTGCTTCATCTATTTTCATGATCCCATGTTTGGTGCCCATGTTTATAATTATCAGTTCAAAGATGAATTGACCCATATAATGTCTCTCATATTAGCATAGCTGCCCCGTGTGTTGCTGTCACTTGGGTGGAGTATCTTCTCCATCCTTTCACTTTCAATCTGCCTTTGTCTTTGGAGCTAAAGTGAGTCTCTTACAGGCAGTACAGTTGGATCACTTTTTTTTTTTAATCCATTTGGCCCATCTCTCCCTTTTGGGTGGAGAGTTTAATCCATTTACATTTAGAGTAATGATTGATGAACTACTTGCAGGAAATGAAATGGCAAGTGTGTCTAATCACTGTCTGTCTCCTCCCCCCACTATTTCTTGCTGATTTCCTAGGTGACATGTTTTGATTTCCTTCGCATTTCTCTTTGCATATATTCTACCTGGTTACTTTCTTTGTGGCTACCATGGGGCTCACACAGCATCCTAGAGGTATTGAGTCTACTTTGAATTTGTACCAACTTAATGTTAGTCACATACATACACTCTGTTTTTGTCACTTCACGCTTGGTGTTTGGTCTTCTCCTGTGTCTTGGTGTGGGGCTCTTTCCATCTATCACAGTTGGAGTTCAGTGAGCTTCTTGGGTTTGTTTTTATCAAATCAGGGAGGTTTGGACAGTCCTTCCCACTGACCAGCTCCCTGCCCCCTTTCCCCCCTCCTGGGACTCCCATGTGTTGGGTAGGCTCTGCTCAGTGATCCCTCCTGCTCACATCTGTTGAACCCTTCCTGTGACTGTTTCACCTCATTTGTTTTTCAGCTCTGGAATCTCTGTCTGGTTCCTTTCTATAATTTTTTTCTTTTCCCATCTTTCGGTTTCCTGGTATTCTTTAGTGCCTGGAGCACATGTAAGTAGCACATGTAAGGTTAAAAACCTGTTTAAGAGCAGTGTCTGGGCTTCTCCTGGCATGGTGGTGTGGGGCTTTCCTCTGGAAACAGACGCCTCCTCCCGTCTTTGCAGATGGAGCCTTCACCAGTAAGCCAGGCATACTCAGCCTAGGGAGCAGGCCAGTCCTTTCCTGGAAGCTGGGTACCAGGCTGCTCTGGATGCCATTTCCCAGCCCTCCTCAGGGCTGCAGGGTCTGCCATGTGTCCACCTGTCATCTCTTGCTTGTCTCTAGCCCCCTGCAGCTTTTGTGAGCAGTGTCTGCTTTTCTTGCCTGAGATCTGAGTTAGGCAGAGACCAGCCAGCCTTTCAGGCAGCCCCCAGCCAGGCTGGAACGTCAGAGGCCTCTCAGAGCTGTGGCGGGGCAGTGGCCTGGCCCAGTGAGCTATGACACGTGTCCTCCCAGCTGGATGTTGCTTTTTGTTGCTCGGTGCTCACTTGGTTGTCAGCAGGGTCCACTTAGGCAGTTTCTCATGGTTCTGTTTTCGCAGGGAAGTTGAGTTCCCAGCCTGACTCTTTGCTGACATCACTTACCCCTTCGCACTCCACACTTTTAAAGTTTCAATCGACCAGATGGGTCCCTGAAAGGCCCCCGCCTTGTGGGAGGTGGGTTTTCTGCCTGGCCTGCATTGCTGTGCCCGCTCTTTGCATGGGACTCAGCGTGTGGCGCTCTCCTCTTCTAGGGCCTGCCCACCTCTCCAGACTTTCTGGAAAGTGCTTCAGCCTGGTGGAGTCCATGTGAGTGAGGGGCGGGGCTGGGCGGTTGGGCAGGGAACAGGACCCCTGTGACAGAGGCTGTGCCCCCAGGTACAAGTACGAGCTCTGTCCCTTCCACAACGTGACACAGCACGAGCAGACCTTCCGCTGGAACGCCTACAGCGGGATCCTTGGGTGAGTCAGGCAGGTGGGCCGCTGCGTCCCCAGGCAGCCCCCCACCCCAGCCTCATGCCCTGCTGCTCCCCAGCATCTGGCATGAGTGGGAAATCACCAACGGCACCTTCAGGGGCATGTGGATGAGAGATGGCGATTCCTGCCGCTCCCAGAGCCGGCAGAGCAAGGTAGGGCTGCACGAGAGGGGCCTGGCGGGGGGACAGGCTGGCTCCCCCCCACCCCACCCACCAAGGGTCCCCCCAGGTGGAACTCACCTGCGGAAAAAGCAACCGACTGGCCCATGTGTCTGAGCCGAGCACCTGTGTCTATGCGCTGACATTCGAGACACCCCTTGTCTGTCACCCGCACTCCTTGTTAGGTAGGGGGCAGGGCAGGGGGTGGCGGGGCAGGGGGGGCAGGGCAGGGGGGGCGGGGGTGGGAGCAGAACGGCTCCGCTGAGTCTGCTTTCTGCCGGGTTCCTAGTGTACCCAGCCCTGCCCGCAGCCCTGCAGCAGAGGTGGGACCAGGTGGAACAGGACCTGGCCGATGAGCTGATCACTTCCCAGGTGAGGTGCCAGGGCGGGCAGCCCCTTGGCCTGGCAGAGCAACCGGGAGCTGGGTGTCCCTCTCCCCAATCTTCAGGGCTATGCGAAGTTGCTCAGGGCGCTTCTTGAAGATGCTGGCTACCTGAGGAGCTCAGAAGAGAGCGAATCTGCACAGCAGGAAGGGGGCACTCCAGGCCTAGCGTTTGAGAACCTGGAGGACTGCAGCAGGGTACGGAGTGGGGGTTCTGGGGGCTCCCCCACACCACATGGTGCCGCTGGGTAGCTAGGCCCCACCTGTGGATCTGTCCTGTTCTAGGCACATAAAGAGCTGTCAAAGGAGGTCGAGAGGCTGAGGAACGTGCTGACTCAGCATGGCATCCCGCACACAAAGCCTGCGGGTGAGTCTGCCTGGGTGAATGGGCAAGTTTACCCTGGCCTGTGGACCAAGCCCTCCCCCGACCTCTGCCATCCGGTCTTTTAGTAGACACTTCCAACTCTGAGCTTTTGGGCACCAAGGCCCCCACAGACAGGACAGCAGAGCAGCTGCGAGGTGACCCAGGACTGCAAGGGAACCTCCTGTGAGCGGGAGGGGGCTGGAGAGCAGAGCAGGCTGCCGGCTGGGACCGTGACAGAGCAAGAAGGCCCAGGTGGGCACACTGCGGGCAGAGGTCACGCTGCCTGTGTGCTTGCCAGCCAGCTGGACTCCAACTGGTGCTCAAAGACGCAGACAAAATAAAGATTCAGAGTTTTAATTAATTCCCATATGGATAAAAATAATTCCATGAATTCTGTAAACTGTTGCATAAATGCTATAGTGTAAAAAGATTTAAACAAGTGTTAACTTTAAACAATTCACTACAAATAAATGATTATGCATTATAAATACTACCTTCTGGGTTAAGAATATTCCATTCCAGTAATACCTCATCTAAATATTCAGAACACACAGATCTGGACTTCCATAAATTAATCCTTATGAAGCTGAGGTCTGCTGACCCCAGGCCCACAGGTGCAGTGCTGGTGCAGTGCCAGCAATGATACTGACACAAGGGGCTGGGGGGAAAGAGGCAGCGAGGACACCACCTCGCCCAGCAAGTACCTGCAGCTCCAGCTGCCGCCCCGGCCTCCCCACTGGCACCCACACAGGGCGGGAGGACCGAGAGGCCAAGCCTGCCCCCAGCTCAGCCACCTGGCGTGCGAGCCCGGGGACGTGTGCCTGCAGATTCCAGCCAGCACACGACTCACAGAGCAGCTTATAAATAGACCTAAAGCTTATTTGTTCATAATTGTAATTTGAAAATGTCTAGGCATTAATAATAAACATTGTCCTGCTTCCCAAAAAGACCAAAGGTCTGAAATGGGAAACAAGTACATAAATATTAATAAAAATAATTTTAAACAGTGATAACAGTAGCACAAAATATACGTAATTTCTAAGAGCTAATAAATCACTATCGTTAAAAACAGATTCACTAAAACCGTCAATAGTTACCTTTCGTAGAGGACTAGCGGAATGTCATGGATCCACCTTTAAAATGACACAACTTTTCTATCAGTTTGTCTTACATTAAAAAATGTTTAAAACCTCTTACTATAGTAAATATTTGGTCACTGATAAAAATTCTTACCTAGTCACTTTGCACTTTAAAAAATGCTATTAAAAGTCTTTGGCAGAGCCACAGGCGGTAGGGACGGGTCAGGGGTCACTTCCCGCCCCCAGTGGCACTGGAGAGATTTCCTCACTGCAACCTGGGCTGCTTCGCAGTGAGCTGCTGGGTAAACTATGGACACCTTCTGCTTCCCAGATTGCCAGTGACCCAACAAGACCAGAGAAGATTCCAGTCCTGGCTAGAATCAGACCCATTTTCAGCATTTCTGCTGCGGCCTTGACGCCAGGCTGGACCTGGGGCTGAGGGACCTGCGGCAGAATCTGGCCCCAGCCCCGCATGCAGCCAAGTGTTTTCAATCTCGCGCTCGCGGCCACACAAAAGCCTGCCAATGCGCAGGAGCACAGGCCAGGCGCAGTATGCACCACACCACCGCCTGGCCCGCCCGCCCCGTGGGCAGAGGAGGCCCGCTGGCCCCAAGCGCCCGCCAGCAGGCCCAGAAGAGGGAGGGCACCACTGGCCGACACACACGACCAGGACACGGTCCGCCGGATCCCGTCTGCTCACCTTCCACCAGCAAATGGTCTCAGTTTTAAGGGAGAAGAAAAAGTCGAATGCATCCCTCCCGTGGCTCCTTCCGCAGGCGCAAGCGCTTAGAGAAGCGGCCGGGCCCACCGGCGAGCTCCGCCCCACCCGCCCCGCCCCGCAGCGGCTGACAGACCAGTGGACGCGCACCACGTGCTTGGGAAGCATTCTTTCCACAAAGTTAAAAGCATTTAAACGGATGTTATCTTTCAAGAATCACTCCCTGCTATAAATACTATTTGCACTTAATTTGAAAACTATAAAAATCCTAGGTCTCTCTCACTAACTAGATAAATGCTCATTTCAGAAGTAACTAATTTCAGGATATGAAATCTTATGTAATTACCATACTATGAGTTAACAAACTGATAGGTAATATTTTAAGTTCACAGTACACATATAAAGCTTCATATTATCGCATATTAAAAAAACATGAACCTAGAAAGCAGCTTATAGCAACTTAAGATGCCCATTTAAGTTCCTCGGTTTACAAAGTGCTTTGCTGGACCCAAATTCCCAGGATCTGGTCCGAGTAGTGCCAGGACTGCGCAGCCCCCGTGTGCTCCCACGCCCACTCGCCCAGACCGCTGCGAGCGGAGCCAGTGGGGCAGGGCAGGGTCCTGCCGGCTTTACCAGAGGAACGCCGAGTAGCCGCGGCAGGACACGCAGGCGTCCGGTCCCAGCAGCTACCCAGGGCCGGGGTCGCGAGGTTGGGGCACCAGGAGCCGAGTGGCAGTGTCACCGCGTCTGCGGAACACGGGCCAGGCGCCATCACCACGGAACAGGCTGGCCGTCGCAGTAGGGGCACCCGGGCGCACTGGCCGCACAGGGCTCACAGAGCGCGCGGTGCTGGCAGGGCCGCAGAACGGCGCCGTGGGCCGGCTCCCGGCATGCCTCGCACTGCTTCGTGCGCAGATGGAAGATGACCTGCAGGCGAGACGTGACTGGTGTGTCTGGGGCCTCCGCACACCCCACGGCCGGCAGGCTGCCAGCAAAACAGAGCTGTGGGCTGCCCAGCTCACAGGCGGCCATGGGCAGGCTCCACGGAAAATCCAGGGTGACTGCTGCCGGCTGCGGGCAGTGGGGTGGGGGCTGCGGCGGACCCCAATGCCAGCGACCACCCCAGGAACAAAGTTGGGGATGAGAGATGCTTCATCCCGCAGACCTGGGGCCTGGGCTCCGGAGGCTGAGCCGCCGCACCCACACGGGGAGGGGCAGCCAGAGGCCAGGGCAAGGTGTGGGCGGGGGGCTCGCTGGGACCTTCCCGCCGGGACCTAGCCCTCTGTCCAGAAGGGCGGTCGGAGCCTGGGACAGTGCCTTGGAGGCAAAGCCGGCAGACGGGTGGGTGTGAGAGGCAGGGCCGTGGAACCCTCTAGATGCTCCCAGTTCTCACACACCCAGGGGTGGAAGGAGCTGCGGCTGAGCTGGGGCCGCAGGTTTCATGCTGCACCAGCAAAGGTGGAAACAGATCACCAGCGACCCTGGAGGTCACCTCTGTGAGGTGCCCACACGGAGGCCGCGGATCCGACTACAGGAGCGGGAGGGGCACCCACCCGGTCACGGAGGGCACAGCCCACAGGAGCAGGAGGCAGGGGAGGGGCGCACACTCCCAGGACGGAGCCCGGTGCGCCACGCTGCGGGAAGGCGGGCAGCACTGAGCAGAGGAGGGCCCCCAGGAAGCCCGGTTCCTGGAAAATGCACTCACCCCATCGACTGCTTCCAAGTCCAGGCGCAGCTGGCTCCGCAGGGAGCGCAGCTTGGGCAGAGGCACCGCGCCCAGGTCCCCGCAGCGCTGCAGCCCAGGCAGCACTGCGGCCACTCCCCGGCCCTCCAGCTCCTCCTGCAGCCGCCTGACCTGGGCTTCCACCTCCTCCTTCTTCTGCAGGGCCAGCTGCCGGGCACTGTCGGCCGCCAGCGCGCGCTCCTTGGCCTCCTTGGCCTCCCGCTGCCACGCGTCACAAGCCTGGAACCAGGGCGCTGCAGCGGTGAGCCAGCTGGGGCCCCCGCGGCCCGGCCCCGCCCCCGCCGCGTCGCCCCGCCCTCCGTCGCCCCGCCCCGCCCCGCGCTCACCTGCTTCACCTGCTGCCAGGACTCCTCCCACTGCCTGATCTTCCTCCTGGCCTCGTCCAGCTGCCGCCTGACCCGAGCCAGCTCAGCGCCGTTGGGGCTTGTGCTTGAAGAGGACGTGGGGCCGGCGCTCAGGATGGGGGTCGGGCTGGGGGAGAAGCTGCCAGAAACAAAGTCCCAGATGCTCCCGGGGACGCCGTTCAAGCCTGGGTGTGCAGGAGTGGGTGTCAGCCCCAGGCGGGCTGGGGGACCGCGGGACGTCTGACGGGCACCGCCAGCTTCCCACCGGCCCGCTTCCGGCCACTCGTGATGTGTAGAGGGCAGGACATGATTTCAGTTTGACTGCATCACCTGGGGCAGCAGTGCTCAAACTCTGGCCCCAGGAACCCATCACATACTAGAATTTCGGGGACCCTGAAGAGCTTCTGTTCACTTGGGCGACACCTACCGATTTAACAAACTTTGTGAAAGACCTTTACAGCAAGAAATAACCCAAGGCGGCCCTGCCTCCTGCTTCTGCAAATGTATCTGTCTCTGTGCTGGTCCTTCAGGGGGCACCACAGGTCTGACTGCACGGGAGCCTCCCTGCAGCAACACAGGACGGCCGCGTGGCGCGGGGTCCCAGTCTCACTGAGATCAACAGGCCCATGCACAAACCCGGGCTGCCACCAGCAGACCAGCCAGCAGACATGGACACGTGGCTGCCTGGGACACATGTCAACACCAACACCGAGAGGGCACAGAGCACAGGGTTACCCCGACACGGCAGTGCCACCGTGCCGTGCCTCGTCTCCCTAGCTGTAAGTGGCGCTCGCAGGGTGGGCCCCGGCTCACCTAAGGAGTTGTAGGTAGAGGCCGAGGAGCCCAACGTGCCAGGCTCTGACTTGAGGGGCGGTGGCTGCTGGGGGGGTGTCATGGCCGAGGAGACGAATGGCCCCGACGTGGGCTGGGAGAGCGAGCTGAGCGGGGAGGTGGACAGCGAGGACGAGGACGGCAGGGACGGGGAGCGGGGCGGGCCGCCCGGGATGGCCACGGGAGCTGAGCTGCCCAGCGGCCGCTGACCTGCGCGGAGCCGAGAGGGGCCAGGTGAGCCAAGCAGCAACAGGGCCAGATGCAGCCCAAGGCCTCTGAGCTCAGGGCTGCGGGGTGAGGACACAGGGGAACCAGCCGGCAGCCGCCAGGTAGAGGTGTGGTGCCAGAGCCGTGCCCCCTGACCCCGGACGGGGCCCGCCCCTCCTGCTCAAGCACATGCCTCACTCACAGGGCAAGGGGGCCAGATACTCCCTAGGCCCTGACCAGCCAGTCCATCCCTGGCATGGTGGTCCCAGTACTTTTAGAGACCCCCAAATTATTTACCCTCTTCTATCAGAAGAGAAAGACGTATCTTCAGGTAGAATGTGACCAGGTGGTAATGTTACCACACTCATCTTTACACCAACACAGTGGCTAAAACACACTGGAAAGGCCATGACCCACTGCAGGGCTCACCCGGTCAAGGTGGAGGTGAACCGAGGTGGCAGGAAGCAGCTCCTGCACAGGTTAAGGGGACAGGGCCAGAGCCCCCACCTGGAACCAATGAAGAATTCTAGAAAGAGGAAGCCGGCCAGCCCTGAAGAGCCCTATGCCAGCATCCTTACCTGGGGGGCCGGGGTCACCGCCGTCCTGCTCCTCAAGCTCCTTCTCTGGGCATGCAAGATTCAGATCATCCAGATGCAGATCCAGAGCAGAACCTGTCGGGCGAAACACCAAGTTACTGCGTGCAAACCAGCAGAGCCTCAGCCGGGAAGCCGGCTCCGTGGAGGCCCCGGCCCACCACTCCACATGGAGCTTGGCCTCTACCCCAAACCAGCATCTAGGCCGATGCACCACGTCGCAGCCTCTGCAATGTTAGCACTCAATCTTCACTGACGTCTGCTTCTTTGAAGTTCAAATTTCTAATCATATGGTGAAGTTGGACCAAGTAAATAAACACTAGTAAAAACATGTTTCTTGCACCATCAAGAAGAAACTGGTTCACGGCAACTGTGAGGTTGCGTTATGCTAAGGGCCCCCGGTCACAGCAGAGACCTGCTCCTCCCCCCAAGGGCCAGGGCCATTTCCATCCTGCTTCATGGGACCCTGGTGCACTCCAGGTCCATCTGCACCAGGAGCAGAGGAAGGGAAGGCGGGCCCCTCAGAGCTGACCCTGCACTACCCTTCCTCCCCATAAACCCCTTCCTACAGGAAGGGGGCCGCCCTCTCCCCCTGACACCCCTCCCTAGGGCCCTGCCCCAGCTCATGAGCTCCAGCCCTCAGAGACCCTGGGCACCTGGCATGGAGCAGGAAGCTGTCTTGGGGTGGCTGAGGTCAGGCCTGCCAGCCTGCAAGCCCAGAGCACACCTCTGAAGTTCCCGCGGCCACATAGAGGTCAGCTTTGGGAACCAGCCCTTGCGTGATCAGAGCTCACTGCATCAGTCTGCCAAGGGCCGGGAGCTGTGCACCAGCCCCAAGTCACAGCCTACAGTGAGACCCGGGTGGCACTGAAGGTGCAGGAATCACGCGGCGCTCAGCACCTTGCCCCCCTCGCTCCGCCTCTGGGTCCCTCTCCCTCTGTGCATACCCTCTTGGAAGCAAGTGGGCCTCTCTTCTGTGTAGCTCAGCCCTGTCCTCCCCCCAACCCCACACTGGCCACAGCCCCTCCAGAACGCCTGGTCAGATGCACCAAGCCCCATTTCAAGAGGCCACAGTGCCATCCCTGACCCTCCCCCGGGGCAGACACCTGTCTGGGGCCCAGAGGATCCACCACGGATCCGTCAGGCCCCTCTGCTCTGAGTCTGCGAGCCAGGCTTCTAGAGCTGCCCGCTTCTCTAGTGCCCAGTGTCACAGAGACCGCTGGACTGAGTCTGATGAGTGACATCAAGTCAAAACCACCTGGGGAGAGAAGCCATTGCTCTGTCCGCACCCGGCCCACAGCTGGCCTGGACCCCGGCTGTCTCTGGGGGACAGCCATGCCCTCCACAAAGGGTCAGGCCAGGAGGCCACAGGGCTGCAGGCGCAGGAAGGAGAGGGCGGGATAGGACTGTTTTGGGGGAAAAGGCGAAGGCCTCACGAGGGGGTGGGAGGAACCCACCCAGGCCAGAGAGGCGCATTTACAGCAGTGAGTGGGAAATATTGATGCAAGATGTCGGGCGCCTGCAGATCTGCCAGGAGCCAGCTCTGTGCTGCACAGAGCAGCTCCCTGGGCTGGTTGGCACCCCAATCCCTGAAGCCCACAGGAGCTCCCCACGGGGGTGGCTCCTCACCTGGTGCCTGGTCCTCGGCACACGCTGGGAGGTGGCCAGACACTGATTTCCAGGAGTGCGGCGTGCACACTGGGGGCTGGCGGCCCTGCCTCTGTGGCGTGTGGCCCTTCACGCGTGTGGGAAGGCACCCTAGGGGGGCATGTGGGTGTCCTCCCTGCAGATGAAACCTGGCCCCACATACAGCCACAGCCAGATGCCCCAAGCGGGGCCATGCTGCCAGCCCAGAGGCAGTGCTGGGGCCACTGAGGCCCAACACCACCACACGCTCTATCAGATTCTGGCTGTGAAGGGTGTTTTCTGGACACCCAGCCACCTGGAGAACACAGACCCCACCAGCCTGGCCTTGGGCCCTCCTACCCTGAAGGAAAATCCATTCCCACAGAGGTCTCATCTGGAAAGGGGCAAACGGAAGGAGGCAGAGGAGTCAGGCCCCTGGCCCCAGCTCCTGGCTCTGCAGTGAGAGGAGGCGGAAAGTGCTGGGCCAGCAGACACCTAACCCTGGGAGGACATTTTCAGGGAGCAGAGAGCTGGCAGCACCCCTGCTCAAGGAGACATCGCACAGTCCTCACAGCGGAGCCCCACACGGACCAGCTCCTCAACAGACGGGAGCACCCGTGTGCTTGCAGAGGTGCCACAGGCATGGGCTGATGAGAAGAAGGTGAGGAAGGAAGGAAGCAAGTCTCGGGGCACCGGGGCAGCGCCCCCTCTGGCCCGCACAGCCCCTCTCCTCCTGGGGCTCCTTTCTGTGGGTGCCCTCCCCCCACGTTGCTCCCGCCCTTGCTCAGTACCCTGCTCCAGAAGCTTCCTCCTACAGGGAAGTACAGGGGTGTCCGTGTCCTGGGGCTGTCAGAACCAAGCATCACACCCCGCAGCTTCAAGCACTGGGAGGCCACCCTCAGTTCTCAAGCCAGGGGACAGGGTTTTCATTCAAAAAGCATTTCTGAAGGTCTTTCAGCTTTGAAGCAGACCACCCCACACCCCTGCCCCCCACCTTGTTGGAGGCTGGCACCCCCTCTATGCCTGATGCACGTTTGGACATGCATGGCCTCTGCAGCCCTGACCCTCAGGTCCCTGGATGCCCCCCAGCATGGCAGGAAGAAGCCCCCCAGGCACCAGCACCTTCCTGAGCTCTCAAGCAGACACAGCAGCAGCCAGGTGCTGAGCAGAAGCCCTCAGCCCCCTTCCTCCCCCAGTCACACCAGGCACACCAAACTCCCACCATGTCTGCAGGCTGCCTGTCCCCCCACCATCCCACTGGAGCCCAGGCTGTCAACCCAGATGATACAAGTCCTGCCTCCCAGGATGGAGGTCCCCACTGCTGGGCTGGTCTCTTCCTGAGCAGACCCTGCTTCACCCCAAAAACCTTCCACCTCAGCAAGAGTCTCCTCTGCACTGCTGGGGCTACAGCCTGGCACAGCTTGTATGAGCCGCACCAGTCCTGGGAGAACTCCTGCTCAGCCTCCAAAACCCTTCTCATTCCTCGCACGCCTACACTGCAGGTCCACCGGACCAAGGCTGGTGGTGTGCAGACTCACTGAGAGCAAGCACCCCACTCCAGGCCTGCCCTGCCCCCTGCCACGCTCCTGTGCTGCAGCCCCCAAAATGGAGCCCAAACCCATCCTTCCTTCATGTGCTGGCCTGGCACACTCCCATGCGGGTGCTCCCCACCACGCATCGGCCTGAGATCTTGGGATCAGACAAGGGGTGGTCTGCTTCAAAGCCGAAAGACCTTCAGAAACGCTTTTTGAGTAACAGGCACAAATGGGTGGCCAGGGAAATAAACTGGAGTTCAGGGGCCTTTCCGCACCTTGAAGAGATTTACTTCATCACGTTCCCCCACCCCCACCCATGACTCAGCACCCAGGTGCCCCCCCACTGCCCTGCCCGCCTCAGGTGTAGAGGGGCCACCTCACCTGACAAACCACAGCCAGTATCCAGCTCAGAGGGCCTCAAGTTACATAAACTGCCATCTGACCTGGAACCAGCCTTGCCAAACTACCAAAACCGCCCAGATGTTAATGAGAAATTAGCCAGAAGCTGCTGAGTAATGGTCCTGGCAGAGCCTTGCTCCTGACGCGACACGGCACGTTCAGGAGGCACCGCAGTCCGCCGGGGTCAGGGTCACACGGGGACAACGCACAGTCAGTGCACGGAATGAGAGGCCATAAGGGGAATGCCCCAAGCGGGTGCTCCCCACCACGCACCCGCGGAGGTTCCCCGCCACTGCAGGACGGAAAAGCACTTGGCGACCCGCTGACCCGCCGGCCCAGGTACCACAGTGCTGGCGCGACTCGCAGCAGGACGAAGCAAGACACCCGTCATCCCCAAGAAGCAAAAGACCCGCCTGCGCCAGGTGATGCAGGCTCCCCTGGAGAAGCCCCGCTGCTCGCGCCCACGCGGGAACCAGCGGGCTCCTCTGCAGAACGGGTTCCCTAAGAGGGCACGTCTGCGTGCACCTAATGCTGCAGCCCCTAGGAAACCGGGTACCGAGCCCTGGCGGTCACACCTGGCACAGGGCGCGGCCTCCGGAGGCCGGTACGCGAACCTGGAGGGAGAAGGCGCACCTGCGGAGAAGGGTCAGAGCATCGGGCAGTGAGGGAGGCTCACCTGGGGGAGCAGGTTCACCAGGGGACGGGTGGCGGCACACCTGGGGAGGAGGGGTTGGCACCGCACCTGGGGGGACGCACGGTCCGCTCCACGCAACGACCCGCACCCTGACGGCAACGGGGCTGACGTGCTGACTCACTGTATGCTGCGCCGCCGCCGCCGCCGCCGCCGCCGCCGCCGCCGATTCAAACGCGGCCCACGCCCCGCCCGCCCTGCGCTGGCCCCGCCCACCCCGGTGACGCAACCTCAGAGGAGGGGCCGGCCCCGCCCCCAGTGACGCAAGCCTGAGAACGCGCGGCGCGCGCAACCCGGCCCTGCCCCGTCCTTGACCAGCACCTGCCTCTCCCGGGCGCGCCCGGACCGCTCACGGGCCAAGACCGCTCTGCTCGGGCGAAGGGGGGATTTTTACACGAAAGCCCCGAAGCCCTTGCCGGCCGGCTCCTCCGGCCAGACCTCAGTCCACCCAGCCTCCGGGGAACTGGGGCTTGCATCGCCCTTTGCTGCCAGCCACTCCCGGCAATGAATGGGCAGGTTACTTTCTTAAAGGTCACTGGGTCTGACACCTGTTCCTATGAAGTGGAAGATGTAGGTCATACAATCTGGCAGGTGGCCCGAAAATGATTCCACTAAATCCATTAGATGCAGAATTCGTCTGGAAACAGCACCTATTTATCTCAGAGCTACTCCTTAGGCAGTGTGTTCCCAACCAGGTCCTGAATGAGTCTGTGCTACAGGACAACCCAGTGTGCCCTTTAGCCCAAAGCAGGTGGGGGCCTGTGGTCACTTCCCACTGCTGGGGCTCACAGCATGGGGATGCAACTTCATGGCGCTGTCAGGACGGCGGGCAGGGGAAGAGGGAGGCGCCCTCCATGGCAGAAGCTTATCGCCATAGCAGGAACAGAAATACTCCTAGTAAAGAGAGGCAATGTTGGTCCTGAAAAAAATTCACCCTTCGCTTGTGGGTAGTGGGTTCAAGAAATATTTAAGCCAATGAAAACACAAACCACAAGATGGTCAGTGACATAACTATGGGCTGAGGACGCACCTTAGGCTGGAAATATGGCTGGAAAGACTATGAAACATATGCCGACTCCAGTCTTAAACCATTGCATGTCCAGCCAGGCCACTTCCAAAGCACAGGTACACCTAATTCTATGCTTTACTCAGGTGAGCAGAGTTGAATGTGAAGCCACTACCCTTGCAGGCAGAGCCCTGATGGGAGTCAGTTCAGAGTCCTCTACGTGGAGGCCCACCAGAGACGATTTTCAAAAATGACCAGAGCATGAAAGTGGGGGCAGGGCTCTGAAAACACCTCTCCCCACAGCTTCCCCAGGACACGGCAAGCCTGGAATGTTCTTTAGCAGCTAGGAGCCCACACAGGAACAGCAGGGCCATGCAGGGACATGCCCAGCCACAGGAGTTCTCCAAGGTTCTGGCAAAGTGACCCTGTGAAGAATGGAGGGATCAGAATCCCCAGAACAAGCACAGGGCTGGGAGGGCCCGGCCCAGAAAGAGCTGGGAGGGCACTGCACAGCCAGGCCTCCCCTGCGGTCATCCTCCGCGACGGGACTGGCTCTAAGGCCCTCTGACGCCGTTTGAGAAGATGCCCTCTCCTCCCCAACTTGAACTGGCTGCGTTTCAAACCTGCGTCTCAGCCACACACCCCACAATTTGAGCGGTGTGACTGGTGTTCACACATCAGTGGAGCAGAAAAGAACTTTTGAGCATTCCCTGGCTGCTGGTGACTTTATCTCCAGGTAGGAAACCATCATATCAGGTCTAGCCACCTGGCCGACTCTGGAAAGGATGCAGTGACCTGACACAGGTGCCCGACAGGCAAACCCAGGCCCCATGGGAGAAGGAGGGGGTGTGCTCCAGGGACCCACAGATCAAGGACAGCACTGTTCTGGGGCTGACCCAGCTGGGCCTCTCACAGAGCCAACATCCACACCTTCCCGACCACTGTGGACCAGAAACTTGGAAACCGGCACCAAGAGAAGCCTTCCCCACAGCTCCCCTTCCAGGACAGAGAGGCAGGCTCGGGTCGGCTCGGCCAGCAGAGATGCTGCCCGGTGTCCCTCCACCAGATATGGCCTGAGGGGGCCACGCACGGCCCACCAGCCCCACACCCGTCCTGCTCCTCAACACTTTCACAAAAGCTGGCCCAGACCACCCAACAGATCCCCCCAGCCTGGCTCCAATCACGTGGATCATCAGCACGCAAGCCCGCAATGACTGCCCAGTTTAGGGACCCCTCCGCAGGCAGCCATGCCCACCGCCTTCTAGCCTCACCCCACCCCTCCCACCCTTGTCTCTGGGCAGGTGGCACCGCCCGCTCTGCCCTCCCTGGGGGCTCCCCACCCCCTCTGCAGCCTGTGACCCTGGTGAGGCGGGTGTTCCCAAACCCACATGCGGTACAGCCAGTGACTGAAGCCAGGCTTGTATGTGAAAACAAGCTTTCTGCAACATGTCCTGAATGTACCCTTTTTGGTTATTCCCCAAAAGCCACAGTGAGTGCAGAGTCGCCAGGGAGATGGGGGCCAGTTTCGACTTACCTGGGACAGACTCGACAGCGGTGCCGGTGGGGCCGAGTGCGTAGGTGCTGGCTGGGAGGGTGGGCAGGGTGGGCGGGGAGGAGCTGCCGGAGCCAGCGCTTGACGCCAGGCTGGATGCCACACTGGATCCCACACTGGGTGCCAGAGGGTGAACCACGGCAAACACTGAGAGATGGTTCTGCCAAAGACACAAACACGGTGAGCAGGAGCCCCTAGCATGGAGAGCAAAGACCCAGAGGACACGGGCCGTCAGAAGCAAGGAACCGCGGACTTCTTTCCCCAGGGCAGAACATAAAGTCAACTTTCCCAAAAAGTCTAGGAGGCCTTTAAATGGCTGGTTTCGATAACCACGGCAGGCAGAATCGCTAGCTGCCCATCACCCAGGGATGGGAAGAAATGCATCCAGGATGCGTCTCACCTAACGAACCTTTTTGCACAAAACGACTGTCAGATGAGACATGTGGCAAAGCGACATGCCAGGACCACGTCCACAAACGGGAAACGGGCCTGTGACCTCGCTATCCGAGAAAGAAAAATGGGGAAGTTCCCTGATCTTTATCTGGTAACAGAGGAGCTAGCACATGTAGGTAAGGAGCCAGTCAGGTGGAGAGGACCATGTGCAAGAGTAAGGCCTCTGATGGGGCCCAGGACAGAGCCACACGCCACAGACGCAGGCCCTTCACTCAGCAGTGGGGCCTAAAACGCAGACCCCCAGGTCAGGTGTCAGCAGTTGGAAGCCTGTGGAAGAGGACTTGCACGGTGCTGGGTCTGCCTGGGCAGGACCCAGGAAAGTAAGCCTTGGGGGATCAACTGGAGGGGGTAGATTTTACTAGTTTGTCAGCTTGAGTGAGATTTCCCATAATAAAGAAAGTTAATGTATGTTCTGTAAGAGGGAGAGATGGGGCACTGGGAGGTTTCTCTGGGACCTGCCGCCTGTCGGTGTTCGCGGGCTCCGCGGCCCCGCACTGGCTTGGCTCACGATCGGCCCCAGGCGACAGAACACCAGTTAGTGGGCCCGGGAGACCAGGGACTGACCGCCCTTGTATATTTGAGGGTAAGTTTTTAAAAAAACTCAGACTGCAGAACTCTGGAGAGTGATGGCCCCAAGGGCCCCTGGGCTTGGACTCAGAGGCACGCTACTGCCTCGCCCACGACCCCCAGGCCATGCCCCCTGGCTTCCCACCCCAGGCTCCTGAGGGTGCGCCCGGCGGAGACAGGAGCACCCGTCACACCCCAGGACCTGAGCCCGGCCTGGGGCACCAGCAGGGACTCTGCCCAGAAGTCACACTGCAGGCTGACGTGCCCCCTGGGAGACGTGAGGTGACACTTGTTCCCGAAAACTGACGACACGTCCTCACAGGTCCTTCCTGAGGCCATCATGGTCACAGAGGTACCACATGTCAACACGGGTCCCTGTCACAAGGGAGACGGGGCCACGCCTCCTCCGACGCCAGCTCGCCTGCCTGATGTCTGTTTCCTTTCTACTGTGGTAAAATATACACGACAAGCCCCATTTTAACCATCCTTAAGTGCCCAGCTCAGGGGGTCGAGCACCCGTGTCGTGCAGCCCCCAGCACCATCCTCCCCGGAACTTTCTCGTCTTCCAGCTGACACCCTATCCCACTGAACGCTCCCCCCTGACCGTGCCACCCCCTTGCCGCCCTGTAAACGTGGCTGCTCTGGGGACCCCCTGCAAGTGAATCTCACGGGCGCTCCTCTGTCTGGCTTATTTGTCTGAGCACCACAATACCATTGCTCTGGACTGAATCATCCCCTCAGAATTCCTATGCGGAAGCCATAACCCCAGTATGACTATTTGGAGGTAATTAAGGTTAAATGAGGTTGAAAGAGTGGTGCTCTTCCAGGAAGAGGAGACAGCAGGGGGCACCATCAGAAGGTCAGGGGGAGGGCTCTGCGGGGGCCAGCCCTGCCCACGCTGCGCCCGGTGCCCGCCTCCAGGACTGCAGGGACGTCACTTCTGCTGTTTCAGCCAGTCTGGGGCATTTTGCGCAAGGGCGGCAGCTCATACAGTCCTCCACGTTCCTCTGCGTAGCACACGTCAGGACCTCCTGCCCGTTAAGGATCAATAAAATTCCTTTGTATAGTTGGACTACACTTCATTCGTTTACCCATCGACGGGCACTTGGGTTGTGTCCGTCTTTCGGATACTGTGAATAACACGTGGGTGTGCAAGCATCTCCTGCAGACCCTGCTCAGTTCCCGTGGGTCACACCGCACGGACTGCTGGTCACGAGGCAGCTCTGTTAGTTGTTTTCTGAGGACCCACCAGACTGTCTTCCCCCGTGGCTGCACAGTCACACTCCCCTCAGCAGCGTGTGAAGGGAGTGCCCCAGCTCCCCACGTCCTCGCCAACGCTTGCCCTGCCTGCCAGTGGGTGAGGCGGGACCCCCGTGGTCTGGGCCTGCACCTCCCCAGCGACCCGCGGCGCTGAGCCTCTCTTCCTGTGTTTCTTGGCACCTGAATGTCTCCTTGGGAGAAGTGTTCACCTAAGTCCTCTGCCTGTTTGAACTGGGGTGTGTTTTGTTCTTTATCCAGCCCCTTAGCGGATACACAATATTCTCTCCCACTCTGTAGGATGTCTTTTTGTTCTATTGATGGTGTCCGTTGATACACAAAAGTTTTAACTTCTGTTTGACAAAATCCTATTTTCTCTTTCACTGTCTGTGCTTTGGTATCTGATCCAATGGTGTTGGACCTCAACGTCACAAAGCTTCTCCATCTGCTGCTTTTGAGTAACAGGCCAGAGGGAAGTGACCCCCCTGCCCGACGCCCAGCTGCGTTGCTCTCAGAAGGACCCTGCACTCTGTGGCTGGCGAGGTGACACGGCCAGCTGCTTTCCAGGGGCCGCTGGGGTCTGGGCACACCGTGGGCAGTACCAGATGCCTCAGCTCTGCAGCAGTGGGGGCCTGCCAGCACGAAGCCATGTCACTCAGCACACTCCCCCAGGTGTGGCCCAGGAAGCAGGAGGCTTCTGTGGCAGGGGCTGCCCGGAAGGAAGACAGCAACTGGGGAGTGGGCCTCACTAGCTGGGGAGGGGCACCGCCTCTGTTTACCAAAGGAAACTGGAGAGACACCCCATGCAAACCCACCTGGCCCAAAAGCTGAGGCCCCAGCAAACAGGAGCAACTGCCAGGGCCCCTGGGGATGTGGGGGCACAAGGGACGCTGGGACCTGTGGGCAATGCAGAGGAGATGGGAGATCCTGGGGACGGAGAGGCTAGGGTTCTCCTCTGGCCAGAGCGGATGGGTGCCCACATGCTAGGAGGGGCTCTGGGGAGCTGCAGGCTGGCCTCAAAGCCTCAGCAACCCCCGGCCTTCCATGCTGAGCGGGAGCCCCAGAGGGCCCTGGCGAGTGCTCCCCTGGATTAGGGACCCTCGCAGCCAGCTTCTCCACGTTCCCACCTGGGGCTTGCTGCCCCTGGGGCCCAGCTTTGGGATGAGATGGGGCCTCTGGGTGCAGGCAAGAGCTGGCTTGGGGATGAATCAGTCCCAGGCATAGCTGCTGACACAGGGGAGGACACCCGGCAGGGCCCCACCCTGGGCGTCTGCATGCAGCTTGGCTCCGGGGGCTCCTGCTCCAGCCCCCTAGGAACACGCCCCCCTGGCGACCTCACCACTAACAGCTCAGACCAACATTTCACTTCCCAGATTCTTAGTCAACACCTTGTCCACTTTAACCTCTTAAACAATCACAAACTAAGCTGCGTTTTTACTTTCAACCCTCCCTCCACTGAAACCAAAAATGTGCTTCAGGAGGTCCTTAGAGGACTTGTTTGCACAGCTGCCTGGGGAGGAGAGTCCCTGGGGGCACCAAGAACCGGGGAGAGGACCAGGGTGTCGCCCACTCAGGGACACGAAAATCACACAGACACGAGGGACAACTGGCGGAGGTCCTTGGCCAGAGAGGGCGAGTCCTGCACACTTAACGCTCTCTCCACCTTCTCACAGCGATGGAGAAAAGATGGTTTCAGCTGTCAGGGCAGCAGATCCAGAAAAACAGTTTCTCAAAACAAACAACTGGGTTTGAAAGCACGTGGGTTTGGAGCAGTGGTCTGACCAGAACCTCCGGGTGGCAGGCGCAGTGGGAAGCCCACGGACAGGAGGCCAGGAAAGCTCAGAGGACATGGTACTCAACTCAGCTGGGAGGGTGTCGCTGGGTCCTTATGGGGTCAGCTCCCAGAGACCAAGCCAGGCCCACGCTGGACGTGGGCTGAACTGTCCCTAGAAACTCCTATGTTGGAGTCCTGACCACCAGAACGCCTGAATGTGACTTCCTTGAAGACAGGCACTTCACAGGGAAGTCAAGTGAAGGACAGGTCATTAGAGTGGGTCTTAAATTAAATCAGCAAGAAAAATAATTTGGTAAGTTAACTGAAACTAACAAAAGGGGAAACTGGAGGCAGATGCAGAAGTGGAGGGAGGACAGCCATCTGCAGCATGAGGCCCTGGGAGGACGGACAGCCCAGGACATACAGACACGGGCGAGGAAGGGGCCTCCCCTCCCCCAGGGGAAAAGTGAGAGGTTCTGGTTCCATTGTTTCCAAAGTACACCACAAACTTTGCAAACACTGAAACAAAGGATACACAGAAAGAGTTTAGGAAGAACCTAAGCAGAAACACAGTCACGTCATAAACGGATGCCCACCGCCTCACGAGTCACAGGTTAGAGTGCGGGCAAGCCCCAGGGCCAACAGGCCTGGCGGTACCTGCTTACTGTCCTGCTCGCTGGCTTTCTGGCCACCTGCAGCGGGGGAGTCTCTCCGCTTTGCCTGCAACAGAAGAAGTCCTGGTGTTGCAAGGAAAAAGCAGTGGATTAAATTTGCATGGAGACCTAAGCTGCCTCTCAGGACTTAGAAAATGCCCAGTACTGAAGTCTCCCCAGACAGAAAGCCATTCATCTGCTGCCTCTGCTCAGTTCTCCTGAATTCTGACACCTGGACTTTGATCTCTGACCTCCAGGCGAGCCCATGGGAAGGCAGAGCCGAGCTCTGCGCCCTCTGAACCCACAATGCGTCAAACCCCCCGATGCACAGCAGCCTCCTCCAGGGCGGGGAAGTCTTGGGAAGAAAACCACCAGGCTGAGGCCTATTCTGCACTGAAGGCAGATCTCTGCCTGGTGCCTGAGGGCAGGCAAGCGCTTCTTACCAGGAGAGGACAACTCAGAATTTCTGGGTCTGCAGGATGGCTTGCACACAGCAGACCTGACTAAAATAAATAGCCTGTACCTTCCATTAGTGTCCCCCATGTATTTACCTTCCTACAGTTTAATGCCCCTAGAAGCAGAAACCCCTTTTCTTGTCTCACCACTTCACAACTGCTCACTCTGTTAAAAGTGTGTGTGAACCCCCAGGTCTAATTGCTTCTTTGGGTCTTGATTTCTTTCCTATGAAGGCCTCCATGGGCACAAGTAGTAAACCTTTCCTCCAGTTAACCTGCCTTTTGACAATTTAATTTGCAGGCCTCCAGTCCCCACACCTAAAAGTACTGGTAGTTTATTTCCTCTCCTGACTCTGACAAGCCACTGTCTGGCACACGTATGCCCAGTGATGGTTCTGCCCACAGACCTTGGCGGGTACCCCCTCAGATCAAACATAAACATGCAGACTGCACACTGAAATGTCCCCAGTCAGAAGCAGTACTGCTTTTTGTGCCTAACTTTACAGAAAGTGAGCTTGCAGCGGTGGCTCAGGTCACCCTGGCCTTTCTTCCTTTCTTGTTCGGTTTCTGGACTTGTAAGAGGACCCAGCGGGATCACCAAGGGCAGAGCAAGAGGAGGTGTTGGGAAGCTGATGGGGCCCCTTCTTCCCACTTCTGGGCAGGTCTGCTGGGCTCAGACCCGAGACCATCCTGGTCTTTCTGGGTTCCCTGCTTCTCTCTCACCCACAAGTGACCTCCCCGTGGCAGATCTGGGTGAGGGTCTCTACGGCCACTGAGCAGACCGGAGCTTCACACTTTAAGGCTTTGCTAGGCTGTGAAGGAAATCCTGGAAAGGCCCTGGGCGGGCCCACAGGGCTCCCCAGGGGGACCTCACGCCATTAGTCCCGCCACACAGATGGCGCTTGCACATTCTGGCACTGGGAGCAAGGGAGGGGTGGTGAGGGCCGTCCGCCCCATGGAGCACGCCGGCTCTTCATCTCAGTTTGGCTCTGGTGTTAAGGGGGCTGAGAGTCAGAAAACTGGGAGAGGGAAGGCGATCCTCGATTCCATTCCCTGCCCCCCTTTCTGAGAAAGTGGCTTGTCTGGGGCAGCGAGATGCACACTGAGGTCTGGTGTTCCCCAGTCAACATGTCGCCTCAGGACCACCAGAACCAAATGGCCCTTCCTCTCCACACCCTGCAGCGTTCTTACGCCCCCCAGATTCACCCATCTGCTGAAAACAGTGCCCAGAAAGACCAGCCAGCTTCGATGGCTTGGTCCCTGGAGGGAATCCTGGCATCTGTGCTGAAATATTTTGCTCAAATCTTTTTAATGGCCACTTCCTAGAGGACCTCAACTTCCTCAGTGCACTCCCGGCCCCAGGTCCACCTGAGCTCCAGCAAAGCCGGCTCCACCTAGGGGTGGTGGCTGCCCACGCTGTGAACCATGGAGGCCACAGTCCCCTTTCCAAGGGTCACGTTTACGTAAGGGAGCCTCGTCTGGGAGGACCTGGGAGGTGGGCAGAGCTGCCCGGCCTCACGCTGCCATCAGGTGGGCCCCAGCCCGGTGCCCTGGCCCTGACCCTGACCGTGGGCCTGCCCGCGGAACCCGGCCCGTCTGCCGCCAGACACAAGAGGAAGCACTACAGACAATTATCGTGGTTCTGCAGGTGAAAGGAGACCCTTCGTGTCACTCTGAGCTGCCACCAGTCAAAACCTCTGACACCAGGGTGGGGTCCTCGTGTCGCTAGGTGCCCGCAATTCAGTGCCCTTCAGATCCAGTGCCCCAGGGGTGCAGGGCCCCGGGCTGAGGCTCCACAAGACAGCCCCATTCAGATGGCAACTGGGAGTCCCAAGCTGTCACTGCACTTCTGCCCAAACAGCTGTACACCGGGGCTCCCACGGCCCCTCCTCAGCTTCCAGCATCTCCTAGAACAGATCCCAGGACTGGGAGAGACGCTCATGTTTGCCGATTTGCTGTTGACAGGAGGTGACAGAGGCCACAGGTGAGCAGCCCAGTGCAGGGGGACAGGGAGGGAGGCATGGAGGGCCGGCAAGGGGGAACTGCTGTTGGGGAGCGGGGCGTGCCCCCCAACACCTCTCTGAGCCCCTCTGCAGGAGCGATGGGGCTGACTGGATCTCCAGCCGCCCCACCCGACTCAGCGGGTGAAGTGGCCTCTGCACAGCAAGTGGGAAGACACTGTGCGGGCGGGCCACACCCAGCTCTTGCTTCTTTAGTTTTTTTTTAACTGGAGGGAAATTCACCCCACGTAGGTGGGGCCTCCCCAGCATGCAGAGCTCAGCGGTACCATCACATTCGCAGGGCAGTGGGACTGTGCCCCATCCTGTCCACGTCTCCACGGCCAGGCCGGGCACCCAGTCTGCGTGCCACAGCCTGACGTTCACAGTGCAAAACACCGGGGGGGACACAGAAGCCGCCGACCAGTGCCCGGCAGAGTGCAGCGGCTTCTGCAAGGGCAGGTGCGGACAGGCCAGTGGCAGCCCAGGACCCACCCACACCGGTGGGGCTGGTGCCTCACAGGTACAAGCCCCCACCAAGGCTCCCTCCACCCGGGGCCCCAGGCCACCTCCTAAACCACTAGTGTCCCAGCCCCCGAAGCCTCAAGAAGGTGACAGGGAGCACCTGTCCCCGCTATGGGCACCAAGGGGCGGTCGAGGGCACAACAGAGCCCTTCCCAGAGCTCCGACACGGCACATGCAAACCCCCAACAACCTCTGTCCCCCACACACAGCAGGGGCAGAAGCAAGGGGCCCATTACTACGCCAGAGGGAGGGCAGGACATAAGGCCTGAAGGCCCTGCCCGCTGTCTCCTCAGCCCCGCAGGCACAGGATTCGTCTCAGCAGCAACCAGCACTTGGCCAGGACTCTTCTAGACTCTTCCAGAAGGATCCACGAAGCCCGCAAGCAGACGGCTTTCCACCGTGTCACCCAGAGATCATGTCCACCTGTGCCCCTAGCAATTCACTAGAACCAAACACCACCGTGGGCCGCTTGTGGGACCTGCTGATATGCCTGCTGTCCACTTACGTTTCCAGGCCAGCCGCTGTCAGCCGCAGTGCTGCCGGTGCAGGGGAGGTCTCGGCAGCCCCAGCCGTTGGCTGTTCCAAGGCTCTCTGCCGAGAAAGGGGGCAGCAGGCTGAGTGGCGACAACAGGACGACGTGCACAGAACCTTCAGTTAAAGGACTCCCACAAACCAGGGACTGAGCATGTGCTAGTCCCGGCCATCCAAGGCCCTCCAATCACGTGGTATGAACCCCATAAAACTGCAAACTTCCCTCCCCGCTGGATTGAAGGGCGCCCCTGCCCCAGGCACCGGAACCCAAACTCAGGCGGTATTCTAGAGGAAACCCTCGGACCCTGAGGAAGTGTTGCGTCTGTGAGCTTGCTCCCGCCACTGGGGTTCGTTTCTGCCTTTGGGAACATTTTATGGGCCCATCTGGCCATCTAACTAACACATGCCAGCACCCAGCTGCTGCACCTAGGACCCCAGAACCCCCAGAGGCACAACCACCTGGGCCCCCAGAGGGTAGCATGGCCCCGACCTGGGAGCCTGGCCTGCAGCGGGCGCGTAGGGCAGCGTGGCTGCACACCACTGACTGTCTGCTCCAAGGACTCCGAAAGGCGTCAGGCATTCCCTGCCCCTGCCCTCGGAGCCTGCTCCAGATGAGGGACATCTATGAGGCCTGTTGGGCATCAGGTACTTACTTTCCACGTGTGCAAAGGCACAGAAAGGACCCCGAGGGCAGTAGCCAGTCTGGCGCATGTCGTTGCACCTTGTGGATTTGTAGATCTGGGGAATGAATGTAAAACAGTAAAATAAAATGGAGAGGCTGGACTGGAAATGCATGTCCATGGGAAGCCCTGGGTTGGCTGAGTCATAACACAGAGGATTAAGCTCCAAACCCTAATGGGATTGCCAGAGAAGAGAGGGGGCTTGGTCTCAGCCCCCGGCCCACCTGCAGTCCGGGGTTCCCTCCCAGGCACAGGGCCGGTCAGCCCGGGCACCAGCTCCCATATCCCGTCCTTGAAATCGCATACAAAGACGCCTTCCCCACCGGGTGTGGTCTGGAAGCCGCACCTGCTCAGGCATCTGGTATACACTAGGTGCTCAGGAAATGCCTGTTGAACGCCATGTGGATCTGCTCTGCGGGGTCAGGAATTCTCATGCATCCACCCACCCGGGTCTGCCCCGAGGCGCACCAGAACCCAGGGCACAGGACCCCCCACACTCCTGTCCAGATCCCAAGTCGATGCCCTCAGGAAGCCTTCCCCGGCCACCGCACCTCCCTCCCTGCTTCAGCTCTCCCACTGCCTGCACGGAGGTTTTGTGGCCCACCAACAAAACCCATTTCAAAGGGTCTTGAGTTTAGAACTAAAAATATCAGGAGGCCAAATGACACTTCCCATGCGTTTCAAAGCACGGAATCTCTGAGCAGAACACAATTCAGGAAACGAACACCATGGCCAGGGGCACTCCAGGCGGCCACCTGTTAAGTCCAGGCAGCTCGAGCCCATGGCTCCTGAGCTTCAACCAGCCCCAGCTTCAAACCTTGCTGGGCGTGAACAGACATACGGTGCACACGGGCGGCAGACACCCCAGGGGTAAGTGTCCATGACACGGACATTCCTGTACCTGAACTGCTGCCGACACCACTGGGGGGTCTGAACCCAAACTGGGCACGACAGCCCCGAGGTTGCCAGCCACGTTTTCCTTCTCCACTAAAAGCGTGGTTGAAATACCCACACGCCATTAAGAATGAACAGAACTAGTATCCCCTGGGCTTTAAGTCCCAATTCAGTGCCTATGTGATCCACATATAAGGCTGTCTGCTTGGGAGACAGGTTAGAATCCAAGTGTAGGAAGAGCCCAGAGATGAGCGGGAACAGTGTGGGGAACAGCACGGGCTCGGGTGCAGGGCTGGGAGTGGGGTGGGGTCTTTCTGTGTCAACGTCTCTGGTGTGAACCAGCACAAAATGTTCTGAGTTTCAGAACTGAATAAATGAATGGACACGTAAACAAAAGAAGGAACCAGGAGAGGAAAAAACTGACTTGCGGCCAGAGGGAATGCGGGGTGAAGGCCAGGATGTTATTACAGCCAACGACCAGCCCAGTGGCCTGCACTCCAGGCTCGGCACCCCCAGCCCCGGGCCACAGTCTCCAGTGCCTCAAGCCAGGGCAGCCCCCGCCTGCTGTGAGGGTGGAAGTCTGGGCCCCGGCACCCAGCCCGGCCCCGCCCACCACTCTCCCTGGCCACGTGCTCTCTGGCTATCTCAGCACCAAGGGGGCCATGGGTTTGCCCACTTTGAACACAAATCCAAGTATGCTCTGGTCAACTCAGCAGGCTCTGGCTGTCCACACCTGACACGCTCAAAGGAAGGATGGGCCTCAGCCAGCTCCTGGGAGGTGACCTCTGGGCTCCTGGAATGTCCCACCCACTAAGGGTCTCTGTTCACTTCACCTTGGGCCACTTGGCATCATTCCTCTGGACGGGCTTGAAACGGGTCAGCCACATTTACACAACTGACCCCCAATACAAGCCCTGGATGCCAAGGCCGGGGTGACTTCCCTGCTTGGCAACACTGCCTACTGCACACAACTCAGCAGGAGGGTGACTGGAAGCTGGGGCCCAGCCTCCCAGGGCCCCGCCCCGCCGGGACTGCCCTGTGCTCAACTCATCTGGACCCCCTCAGCGCAGGAGCCCTGACTGTGGACATCGCGGCTCTGTGCAGTTCTTGAGTCCTTCCAGGTGATCACTAGACCTGAGGGTAGTCTGAGGGACCCCAAGCACAGCAGGAAGGGCAGTGACCCAGCCCTGCCCCCGCAGCCAGGCCTGCATACCTCGGGGTGGAACTGCTGCTCCGTGCGGGAATGGCAGTACAGGCAGCTGTCACCGCTGTCACACCTGGAGGGCTCGCCCCACTCATCGCCGAGCTTCACACTGGGGCACGGTGTGGACCTGGGGCCAAGGAAGCATCACCGGGGGCACAAGAGACATCCCACCCACATGCCCCCATACCCAGAGGCCCCAGGGCCCACCTGTATTGGAACCTCCGGGGGTCCCGCCTTCTGTCCCTGCCATTGTGGTAGTGTGGACACGCATAGCCCTGGCGGCACAGGCGTGGCGGCTTCGGGCACTGCTCGGTCTTGTAGCTGCCCAGCACGAAGTTGGTGTCTGAAAAACAGGGTCCACATGGAAACATGCACGCACGTGCTCACAGCTACAAGGAGGCGATGCGAGCGCCTGGCAGCGCACGACGGTGAATGCCCTGTGGCCCACCCACACCCGACGGTGCTCAGCCACGAGGAGTGGGGCCCCCACACTACAGCACGGACGCCCGAAAACATGGTGCTCATAAGGGACGCCAGATATAAAGGCCACCCAGTGTGCAATGCAGTCCCTCCTCCGAGAAATGTCCAGAGCAAGTGGTACATAGACAGGGAGTGGGTGCGAGGCCACCTGGACAGCGAAGGGTGGGGAGGAGTGGCTGACACGGATACGGGGCTTCTCTGGGGGAACCAAGTTATACTCAAAAAGCCACCGAAACACACTTTGAAGTGGTTCATCTGAGCCTAAACAAGCAGGACGGACTCTGGGTGACAGTGACGTGTCTATGCAGGGTCACCAAGTGTGGCAAGGGTCCCGCTGCGGTGGGGATGGTGCCATGGAGACTCAGAACGTGGGGACCCGGGGGACCTGAAACTGCTCTGGAAAATAAAATAAAGCCTGGTTTTGGAGATGGTTAACTTTACATCATTAGAATTTTACCTCAAAGCAAAAACAAACAAGAACCCACCAGGGGTCATTTAAAAGCAGCAACACGAGAGAAGGTCCTAGAATCACATCCATCGCTGGGCTCATTAATGACTTGCACGTGCTGTTGATTAATGACACTTGCTCAGCAGGGCTGAACGTGCACTGGGGGAAAGGCAAAGTCTGGGGCAGGTCACAGCCGCCCCTGAGATCAGGCGGTACACGGGCATCCCAGGTGAGAGCCAATCACCTCACTGTCCGCCCTCGCCCAGGCCGACTGAGTGACTCACTAAGCGACAAGGGATGTCAGCCACACAGCCAGGATGGACAGAGCAAGAGAGTCTGGGGAACAGAGAAGCCGATTTTAAGAAAAAATTTTAAAGTTTGTTCACCAGTATCAACAAAGTGCCTCATGTAGGAAGATACGAGGTCCTGTAGCCAATGGCAAGAAACCCAGACATAAGCAGCACAGCAGCGACCGTGAAACACAGGCTCCCAGGTGCCTTCCACGCTGCAGAGTTCACATTCAGGCCGCCTGCCCAGAGAACAACGCAGACAAGTGCTCACAATTGCTGGAGGAGTGAGACGTGCTGTCGGGACAGACCCGTGCATGAAGATGCGCGGTGAAACGGGGCACGTGCCTTCATGACGGTGGAGGCTACCTAGATGTAGCCAGTGATGGAGATGCCTGGGGTGAGCTGTGGTCCACCTGGGTGGTGGAATGTCAGTCAGTGAGAAGAAACATGCTGCCTATCCAGGAAGACACGGGGAACCCTGAACGCACAGGGTTAAGTGAGGCAGCTGGTCTGCAAAGGCTACACCCAGAGGATTCCTCGTCTGTGACCTTCGGAAAAGGCACAACCATGGAGACCGTGAAGGCTGAGTGGCGGGTCGTGGGCAGCCAGGGGCCGGCGTGGGGAGGGCTAGGTCATGGGCACAGAGGGTCTCAGGGCTGAGACGACTCTGTGACGCCACAGTGGCGGGTGCCTGGCCCCATGCATCTGCACAGACCGGCAGGAGTGCCCGCCACCAGAATGCCCCCAGATGTACACTGTGGTCAGTAACGAGTCCGCCTCGGCCCCTTGCTTGTGACAAACCTCCCCCACGGTGTTCCCACCTGGGGACTGGGACAGGCTACTTGGCCGCTCCGTGTACCATCTGTGCAGTTTTTCTGTAAATCTAAAACTGCCCAAAACATAAAATCTACTAATTAAAAATCCAAATCAGTGTGTACGGATGAAACTGAAGATGGGGAAGCAGCCTGGAGTGCCTCCCCTGAAGGAGGCGATGACCTTCAGTGCCCCAAGTTTACCCAGAACACCGGGAGCACAGGAGCCAAAGCACCCAGCTGGGCACTCCCCGCCCGGGCCCAGGCCTCCAACACCCGCCCGCCCCGCCACCGCCTCCTGCTTTCCTTCCTAAAGCTCGGTGAAGGCGGGGGACCCCTGCCAGGGAGGCGGAGATGGGACGCAGACCAGGGCACCTGCAGGCTGGAAAACAAGGAGGTCCATGGGCGCTCTCCAGAGCAGCAAAGCCCTGAGTCAAGCACGTGTCCTTGGGCACTGGCAACAGGAGGCAGCAGGCCCACGGCCACTCTCTGTGGGCACTGTCCCCTGAGCAGGGACACCACAGCATGGGGATGAGGTCCCCCAGGCCTCCCCACTCTCCTCAACGCTGCCCCAGCAGGGGCAGCCCTGAGTCCCTGTCCGGCTGGCAGGTGCCACTTGCGGTGCCAGGGGGCCACTAGGTACATGGCGGGGAAGGGCAGGCGGAGGGGAGGGGACGGAAAAGGGTCGCGCAGTGACCAGACCAGTTCACCCAGGCCCCACGGCCCTGGCAAGGCCCTCGGAGCAGCAGAGCAGGGGGTGGGGGGCTGGCATAGGAAGGGAAGTCATCGCTGGGGGAAACAGCGTTAAAGCACCATCAGTGTGTGACGTCAGTGACTCAGGTTCGAGCACCGTGTCATGGGGGCGCTTTGTGAAATGCCACTGCCCGTGAGACTTCCGGAGAGGCAAAGCCACAGACAGGGCCAGCCCCAGGGATGCCGGGGGCCGGCCTCCGCCTGGGGAGATGGAATGTTCTGGAACCAAAAGGTGGTGGTGGTTGCGCACCACCATGAATGTGCTAAAGGCCACGGAACTGTCCGCTTGAGACAGTTAAAATGGTGAATTTATGTTTTGTGTATTTTAAAAAACCAAAACTTTCACTGCCCACAGCCAGCATCCGCGCAGCCTGCTGGGAACACAGGCCCCGCGGCCCCAAGGGACACGGCCAGGGACTCCTGTTCCTGACAAACCCCACAGACCCTGAAGCTGCTCATGTGAAGGCCACGTGGTGCCCAGCACGGTGGGGACTGGGAGGGGGCGCAGGCACCTCTGGGAGTGGGGCAGTGGGCCAGAGGGCCTGGGGGGCACCCGGGAGGATCTGGCCGCTGTGCGACAGCCTCCCCACGGTGACTGAAGCTGGCCCCGCCAAGAAGCTGCCCCAGGCAAAGGTCCCGGGCAGCCTGCAGGACAAGAAGCCTGAGTCCAGGTCCCATGCAGCCACCGCCCTGAGGAGCCGAGGGTGAAACCCTGACTCCAGCCTGAGTCGCCATCTGATCTGGAGGGGCTGCCCCACCCCCATCAGCGGTGGCCACGGGGTTACCTTGCCACCGGGGGTCCTCGCCCAGGATCTTCTCGATCATAGCCTGGCTGGCCAAGACCCCGGGCTGCAGGTCAGGGAGGCCGTCCCCACCGCCGAGCTGGCCGTTCTGCAGGGCTTCCTGAGCCTGCAGCTCCCTACAACCAAACAACACGTGGGGACAGTGCTGAGGTGTGTCCAAAGCCCGTCCTGAAGGCGAGGGAAACACTTGGTTCTGTCTCTGAACAGAGCCACCCGCGAGGCCCTGGAGATACTGCCGGCCTGGGGAGTCCAGGACAGGCGTCCACGGGCCTCAGGCACTCCCGTGCTCTAGGCGGGTGAGGTCGGAGGCCCAGGGAAGAGCCGGCTTCCCGCCTGTCCATCGCAGGGTGCCCTGCTCACCTGACATCGCACACAGGCGGCCGCAGGTCCAGGGGGCCATGTGCGAAGGCGCAGTGCAGCCCGTTCCTCAGGCAGTGGCCCCGGGCGTCAGTCTCGTGGATGCAAATGCCCGTCTTGTAGTAGCGCAGGTGGTACTTGCGCTCTGTGTCGCCCGCTGTCCGGTGCAGGTAGGGACACCTGGGGGCAGAGAGGCAAACGTGCTGTTGGGCCCCTGGGCTGGGGGCCAATCCGGCCCCACCTGCCCTACCTGCAGCCCCACCTGGCCGGCAGTGCCCCACATCTGCTCCAGTCCAGGAGGGACGCCACAGGACAGAGCACCTGCCCTCCCCTGGGGCCAGCCCCCACGAACCCCTCCATATGCAGCAGAAAAACACACCCCACTTCCCTGAAGACCAAACCTCATAATTTTTGAATAAAGTGTGGAAGTAAAGTTCAGCCCCTGGACACAGGCATGTCCTCCATTCTTCCTGACAAGCGTTATCAGGTATGGGGCCGCGCCCCCCCACCCCCTACCAGGTGCTTTTGGGGACCCCTCGGGAGGGAGGGAAGGAGCCTGGGGAGAAACACGGGGGCCTTCACGTGGCTGGGGAAAGAGGCTGGCGGGAGGCAGGCAGGAGAGAAGCAGATGCGTGGGTGTCACAGGCGCCCAGCGCCAGGCCTTCCTGGGACAGTCACGGCAGCTCCCGGAGCAGCAACGGGCTCATGCTGTGGGGAGGCCACAACTGCAAGGGGGTTTGGAAGGTTCCGGCACAAGTGGAGCAGGGACACTGGGCCCACCTTGAGGCCGGTACCTCCAGCAAGAGCCACAGACACAGAAGAGGGGAGGGGACATGCCAAGCCCCTGGTCAGCAAGGTCCCCGAGGGACAAGGCAGGGCCATCACAGCCACCCCCAGTCTCAGGCAAGGCAGGCAAGGCCTCTCACCTCCAGCGATGGCCTGGGGCACCACGCGGGGCTTGGGAATGGCTGCAGGGCAGGCTGGGGACCTGGGGCTGGGCATACCTGCGGGGAAGGTGGCGCTGTGCTACCCGATAAGTCCCCAAAGAGAGAAAACACCTTAGTGGCCATCCAGTCTAGACCCCTAACTACAAGATGAGATGCACCCCAGATCTTACTGAGCACCCGAGGTGTGCAAGGCACGAGCGGGACACAGGACGTCATGCCCCTAGAGTTTCCAGGGCAGTGAGAAGCCCCCTGTGGGACCCAGCAGCCCCATTTCAGAGGCACACCCGGACGCGGAAGGAGGCAGGGCCTAGAAGAGCTATCAGGGCTCCAGACACAGCAGCTACAGGCTGGAAACGGCCCACAAGCGCATCACACCGTGGTCTCTGCAGACAGCAAGACGTCGTCCCTGGGACAACACGAGGCATGAAGCCCTGACACACGGTTCAAACGGGGTGGGCCCTGCAGACTTAGGTTCAGTGAGAGGACACGCCAAAGGACAAATACAGGGCGGCTCCACTCGTGTGAGGCCCCCAGAGCCGTCAGATTTGCAGAGACAGAAAGTGGTGGGTGGGCGCCTGGGGCGGGGGCAGGGGAATGACTGTAATGGGGACAGGTATGTTTGGGAAAATGGGAAGAATCGGAAATTGGTGGTGACGTTTGAACAATGACTGTAACAATGCCACTGAAATGACACTTAAAAATGGTTAAAATGGCAAACTTTATATTACGTGTATTTTATCATAATTTTAAACAAAGTCCCCTGGAGCCAGAGCACAGAGAAAAGACAGATCTTTATATGTTTGTATGAGATATACTATCCCTATGGAAAAACACAGTGGTCGTCCCTGGACAGCATGTGGCCCCATCACAAACCAACAGCTGAGCACGGGCACCAGCCCTCCGGGCAGGATGGCAGCACCGGGCCCCAGTGCCACACTCCCTGCTGGGTGGCAGGAACTGGAATAGGCCAAAGTACAGCACGAGGGGCTCCAGGCAGTACTTCAGGAGGTGCCTCACAAAATCCCTTTCTCCGGAGACAGTGCACACACCCAGCTGGCGCGAGCTTGTCCCTGGCCTCTGTCCAGGCGCTGCCATGGGACCCGTCTCGGGGCACCGGACAGGTGAGGCGGTCCCAGGGAGCCTGACTACAACATAGGCCCTGCCCCACTTTTCCCAGAATGTAGACACTAACACCACGGACAAATAACCTGTAAAATAAAAAGGCCAGGAGCTCACAGAGCAATGGGCTGGAGAAATGAAGAACTTAGACAGAAACGCAACTGGTTCTCCAGCACATAGGCACCAGCCCTGCTCGCGACAAGGCAAATGCCACCTGCCCAGCGGGGCTGGGTTCCAGGGAAGCAGCCACACAGCTGGCAGGACCACACGGCTCTGCGGCCCCTCCAGACGGGAGCCTGGCACATGTAACAGGCCAGCAGGCAAACTCACCCTCTGACCTAGCAGTCCCACTTCTCGGGAGCCCCAGAGACACCCCACAGAGAGAAAAGGAAAAAAAAGGCCCGTGTGTAATCGCCAAGGCTGGAATGGCCCGGGCAGAGGGATGACCGTGGGGCTGGTGCAGCCCTGCGGGACGGGTCCATGGGATGGCTATGGAGGGGCGCCAGGAGGTGCCAGCAGGGAAAACACCTGGGAAAGGGGGTCCCGCATGCCAATTATCTGGGGACCAAGGGCAGGAAGACATATGCATCTGCCGACATCACAACTTATGCCAGGAGGGAGCTACAGTTCCACGGGTAAGAGTTTCAGTCTGGGATGAAGTTCTGGAGAGGATGCTGAAGGGGGTCAGACAACACCGCCTGGATGTCACACCCCCAGACCATGTGCACTACAACAAAACCAAACACACTAAGCCAACAGGAAAGCAGCCATTTGTAAACATCCCACTCTTCAGGAATCCTTGTGCATGCATCCTGAGTCCACACGGGCCACCAAGTGCAGCGGCCTCAACAGGCCCAACCACCACCCAGGCGTGCTGAGCCGAGAGGGGAGGCACTGAGCATGACAGCATGGTGCACTCCAAGCTGCACATGTGCACGCACCTGCCCCCCATGCATGCATGCGCCCCCCCACACACCCACACGTGCACACAAGCTCCCGTGCACCCAAGCAGTTCGCACTGGATGCTGCAGCCTCCCCATTTCCACTCGCTCCCTCGCAGTAGACACCAGCACCATCTGGTCTCCTCTCTGTCCATCACCACAGAAGCCAGAACCCAGCCATGGCCCCCCCCGTCGTACTGAGCAGCAAAGGCTCTATTTCACTCGGAGCATGTCGCCTCCTGCTTACTACACACTGAAAAGCATGAGCCAACCTTAAAACACCAAGGAACATTTGATGGAAAGAACACGGCGTCACCTTATGGGCACCTAAGAGGTGAAAGGGGAAACTCGGAGAAAACACAGTGGCAAAGGCAGGTCCCCTCCTCGGGGCAGGGAAGACCCAGGGGGCCGCTCAGCACCACAGGCAGACCCGTCCTTGCAGGCACTCATGAAGTCACTCCTGCAGGCAGCTGTTGGGCCCTGCCAGCCCCGCCCCCACGATGTGACCCTGTGGGACTCAGTTCCACAGGGCACCAAATTCACGGTGGCATCTATGGTTCTCAAACCCATCCACAATTAGTGATGCCAACAGTCTGATTACAACAGGTCTGCCTTAGTAGCAACATGTGGCAGCCCACACTGAACACGGTCTGCCATGACACTCTGGGACCACTGAGCCAAGAGGTGGGGTTTAGTAGGCATCCAGCAGGGGCTCAAGATTGCCAACTGTCCCAGGAGAGCCTGAAATGGGCCCCTTCTCTCGGCCACTCTCACTTGAAACAAGGGTGTGCCCACCAAACTATGCCTGTGGTGTGAGAACCAGGTGGTCAGCAAACTCAGATGCACGTGATGTACCAACCTGGGCCTTGTCTGGGCCACAACGTCCACACTGCAGTGTGTGTGTCAGAGTCCCTGCAGGGCCTGCTGGCCCCAGAACGTCCAAGCCCGCCAGTCCATACGGAACCTCGGAACTCAACTGCAGGCAAGGCACTGCTGGTCTGGGGGCTGCACAGGGGAGCCGCTGGCCACAGACAGACACAGTGCATTAGGACTCCCTCCCTGTCCTTGGGGGCTCAGACACTGGCGGGCAGACTGGAACACAGCACAGAAGCGACTGAGGAGCAAAGTGGAATGTGAGTGACAGCAGAAAGACAGACAGGGATCTGTGCACAGCAGACACCCACAGGCAGGGCCAGAGCACAAGGACAGGTGGGCGGGGGGGGAGCTGAAAACACGGCACTCGCGGGGAAAAGCCCGTGACAGCCCACACCTGCATGTTGACCACACACCTGTTCAGCCCTGCGGCCCCAGCCTGGGGTTCCCAAGGGCCGCCCTGGACTCCCGAGCAGCCCCTCACCCAGAAGGTTGGCTCCGGTAACACAGAGCTACCACCTCCTTGGCCTGTGCCCTCTTCCGGGGAACCCGCCTCTGCCAAGGCCTCCACAGGGTGCAGCTTCCTGGACTGGGCACCACCTCCTGGTCACCACCCTCACTAAAGCAGGAAGGGACAAAATGCTGTGGCCACCTGGGGTTTTCACACTGTCCTGTAGGGTCTCACATGCCCAACTCAGTCATGTGATGGTAATTCCCTCCAGCGGGCTAACCCATAAGCAAAAAGCTTATTTCCAGCCTGGAAGCAGTCCCTGGCTCCTAAGAATTCTGCTCCTGTGTTCTGAACCCCACCTTGGCTTTTGCCTCACCCCAAGTCCCAGCAGAGCTCACTCATAAGGTCAGTTCAAAAGTAGGTTTACAGCCCCCTAAAGTGAATGGACTTCCAACTAAACCTTAGGTCCTAAGAGTCTCAAGTTTTTAAAAATCAAACATTGCCAGAGCATCTTTCATAGAAAGACCCCACTAAAGGCACATGTGGTGCATGGCACAACAGCCCCACACACCGAGGGAAGCCCAAGTCAGTGGGCTCCCACAAGTGGGACCAGATTCGCAAGTGTGAAGGCCACAAATCACACATCAGCAGCCCAGCAGACATGTGGCCTGCGTCCCCAGGTGCCCCGTGAGGAGAGAGGTGGGG
>JAVSCE010011600.1:0-131612 GCA_032199065.1 Smutsia gigantea
CCACCGTACGAGGATTCTGTGGTTTCCAGGTGGCGCTATTGCCCCACTATTCCACACAGCTGTGACTGTGCCGCTCCGCAGGGCCCTTATCGCTCTGGCAGGGGTGGGAACGAATAGGAGGCTGCTGATCTCAGTGAGAAGTGTTAAGTATGGCTACGCTTCCTCAGTCGGCAGCTAAGGCGTCTGAAACTCCCCAGGACTCCCAGCCTGCTGGGCTGAGTGTGCTGGGGCGATCCGGCTCCTCCGCTGGGCTCCTGTCACTTTAAGACCGCTTAGGAAAGCGCGCACTTTTTTTTTTTTTTCCTTCCCCGAGCCGGCTGCAAGCCCCCTGGCGCGTTCCCCGCTCAGATCCTGCCCCTCTGTCTCTCCAACCTCCGCTGCACTGCGCAATGTGGGTCAGCGCTCCCTGCGCAGATCACCGGGGCTGGGTACTTCGCGGGGTGCACTTCCACTCCCTCCCGGCTCTGAATCCTCTCCTCCCGCCGGTGCGCTGGGGTGGGGGAGGGCTCGGGTCCCGCCGGGTCGCGGCTCCGGATCTTACCCGCCTCTTGGGGTGCCGAGTCCTCTCGGGTGTAGCTGCACGCTGTGCGCTTCCTGTGTATTCTCGTCTCTCTTTTAGGAATAGATGTATTTTCGGTGTTTTCGTAGATAAATATAGTGTTGGGAGGAGATTTCTGCCGCCCTGCTCACACCGCCATCTTCCCGGAAGTCCTATATTCTATATTTTTAGTTGAAGAAACAGACTCAGAGCTATAGAGTAATTTTTCCAAGGTCATGGAGTGTTGGTCTTAAAAATAAGACCATCTCATTCCAGAGCTTCATGCTGCTTTAACAGCCAAAACACTGGAGACTGAAGTTTGAGTGACTGTTACAGATCAGCCACCTAATTAGTTTCAGTCACTTTAATTCTCTCCATAAAACTACTTACGTAGCTGAAAAGCAGCAAGAAAAGTGGGCTTATTTATCCTGCCAGTCACAGGATTCATGCCATGCTTGTAGTGCTATAATGGTGCCCTGCTGGTATCCTTACATCGTCCTTCCAAGGTTCAGAGGTGCCCTGAATGTTATGGAAGAGCAGCTATAAAAGCCGAGAGACAGGAAGTCTCAATCATCACTGGTGGACATGAATAGGGGAGGTGTTTTTGGAAAGCAGTTTAGCAGTATGGCCCAAGACCCCTAAAGATGGTTTGCACCCTTTGAGCTAATGATCCCACTACAGGTGTTTATCCAAAGACAACTCAAAGGCTCTCTATGCAGACATTCCTTACAGTGTTATTTGTAGTAATGAAAAGCTGGAAATACCCCAAACATCCAGTAACAGTGGAATAGTTTTGTTATTTATAATATCTCTCTTCTCCCTACACCTCCCAGCTGGTGAAATGTTGTGAAGCCACACAAATGTTCATTGTTAGGACTGATCTCATATGAAAAAATCACTTTTATATAATCCCCAGTAGACAGAGCAGGATGCAAAACTGTTTTTAATGTATCACATATTAAACTAGTACTTGGCACATTGTGGACATGCAGTAAGTATTTGTTGAATGAACAAATGGTCATCACTGCCATGAATCTTACAGATTCACTATACAGAGAAAACGAAATTTACTAAAAATTAATAGCATTTGCCTTTATGTGGTGGGACTAAGTGTTTTTTATTCTACGGTTTCTGCTTTCATTTTTGACCCCATACTTTCTATAGTGATTATATAGGACTTATCAGAAAAAAATGACTTGGATTGAATTTTTTTGAACTTGAATCAGAGAAGAGAGTTTTAGACTAAGTACTTGCTGTTGGCCAGGCACTTTGCCAAGGACTTTACTTAGGTAATTTTCCTAACTCTACCAAAATTATCTAAGGTAAATATTATATTCCCCATTGTATAGGTGAGAACACTAAGGCTTATAGAGGTTAAGTTACTCCAGCTCATATAGTTAGTAATTAGCTGAGTCAGGACTAAAATCCAGGTCTGACTCCAAATTCTGTTGTCTTTGTAATCATTTTCTAAGTCAGCTGGATTTCTAGACAGATTTTTTTCAGAGCCGTTTGCCATTTGTATCAGAGTCTCAGCAAGGCAGAGGCTGTAATAGCTTGTCTTCAAATTAAAAGTGTATCATTTCCAGCATGGGTAAGGTCTCTGATGCCCTTGTGCTCTAACTGATTTCAGAATTTGGTGATACAGCCACTTCTGTAGCAGCAAACCCAGATGCCACTACGATAAGCATTGAGGATGCTGGTGAAACCCCAAAACGTCATCCAGGACCCCCAGGAGGCTCAGGGAGAGAAGAGGATGATGAGTTACTGGGGAATGACGACTCTGATAAAACTGAGGTTCAAACTTGTCTTTGAAATTGTTTTCTCTTTTCACTTTTTAAAAAACATTTTCACACATTTACTCATTATCTCCTGTGTGCAGCATAGAGGGCCAGGCGCTGGCAGCACAAAGATAAATCACATGTGGCCTCTGCCTTGGGGAAGACACAGGCAAACAGACCATTGTTACCCGTGGGAAGCCTGTTGGTGGAGGGGAGTACCAGTGTGGTGGGAGCAGAGGAAAGGGGGTTATGGAAGGCTTCCTGGAGGTAGTGACCCTTTAATTGAGTCTTGATGAAAGAGTAGGAAGTAGGCAAGGGCAAAAAGAAGGGAAGGGTGATCTAGGCATAGGGAACAGTTTTGGGAGTCGCAGAGGCATGAAAGAACATGGTGCGGACAGCATGTCTTCTACCTTCACTTCCACTGGGAGCAAAAATACAGGTGAAGGCAGTAGATGAGGAGACACAGATAGGTAAGGACTCAGCACAGTGAGTATGAATCGTACTCTGAAAACTCTCAGGAGATACTGGATTTTAAACAATGTGGCTGGATATGTTTAAAGATGTTTCAGAAATAGCTGCTGTGTGGCGTATAAACTGGAGGGAGATGGACCGGATGCCAAAAGACCAGGTAGGAGACTGTTAAAAGTGGTCCAGGCTAGAAATAATGAAGTCCGGACTAGAACTGGACACAGATAATTAGGGGGTGGGCTCAGTGGGACTTGGTAGAAAAGAGATGAGGGGGAGAGAGCAGGGATTCTAGGGAGACCCCTAGGTTTCTGCATTTGGATGGTGAATTTCAGGTGGCTGTTTTTGAGCATTAAGATTTAGTTCTATGTTCCTATTGTGTTCCAGAAAAAATAGTATTTCTATTAATATTTTATAAATAAAATCATGATTGTGATGCAGTAGAAGAGCACCTAGTTTACAGTCTTCAGTTCACAGGCGTACTAAAAGAGTGGAGCTCTTGGGTGCCAGGTGCTCTCTGTAGAACTACATGATATATCAAAATATGTACCAAAATTTATGCCAAATTATATACCGTCATATACTAGATGCTGTGGCGAGAGCTCAGATTTAGGAGGCTAACTTTGAATCCTGGTCCAGGCAGTAGTTACAGCTATGTGGTCTCAGACAAGGTATATTATCTCCCCTAAGCCGCGGTGTCCTCATCTGAAATATAAGAAAATCGTATGTTGACTATTAACCTCATTATCATCACAATAGCTAATATTTATTCAGTGTTTAGTATTACTGGGCACCATTTAGTTCCTTACTTGGATCATCTCATTTAAACCTTAAATTACCCAGTATTCCAGGAACCGTCTTACCCTCATTTTACCAACTTGAAGCACAGAGCTTAAGTAACTTGCCCCAACACACACAACTGGCAGGTTACAGGTGGAACTTTAAAGTGAGGCCTTCTGAATCTAGAGCCTGTGCCCCTTCCCTCTGTATTAGAGTTAGTATATATTAAGTGCTTATTAAAGTTGTTTTACCTTCAGGTACAAGGGTGATTTTTAGTATAGCTGAGTTATTAATTAGTCAAATCAGAGAAATAGAACCAATAGGATGTATATAGAGAGAGAAAGATTTTTTTTTAAAGAATTTGTTCACATGATTGTGGTTATGTGACAAGTCCAAAATCTGATGGAGGAGGCTGGCAGGATGGAGACTCAGGAAAGAGTTGGAGTTTGAACCCAAAGGCAGTCTGCTGTAGGTCCCAGAAGAGCTGATGTTGCACGTGGAGTCTGAAGGCTGTCTGTGAAGTTCCTCTTGCTCAGGGAGTGGACCTTTTGTTCTGTTTGGGCCTTCACCTGACTGGCTGTGGCTCTCCACGTTATGGAGAGTAATCTGCTTACTCAGAAAGTCCATCAACTTGAATGTAAAACTCATACAAAAACACCCTCACAGAAACATCCAGAATAGTGTTTGACCTAATATCTGGTTGCCACATAAAATTAACCATCACACTGAGCAACAGTAGGCATCAGAAGTTTAAGAAGAAATAATGTATAGAGGAAAATCTTAAAATTGAAACATTGTATCCATTATCTTATTTTGTCTGGGAATTGGGAAGAGATTACCAATATTTTATGATAGTGACAGAATTCATTAGCCTAGCTATGGCACATGGGTCTCTGGTGTTCAGTGTCTTTTAATACTAGAGTTGGACAGAGCCTTCAGTTTCCTCTATTAATGCTTCCCGTGGTATGTCAGAAAGACAGCACCTGAATACCCCAAAAGCCAGCAGTTCATTACCATATAAAATAGCCAGTGGTGCTGTTGGACAACTTTAATCGTGAAAAATTTTTCCTTTATAATGAACAAGAAATACCTGCCCATACACCTTCCTTTGTCCTGCAAAGCTCCTCAGAGCCCATCAGCACCTTTTGCTGTATGCATCCTCTTTAGACATCTGAAGACGGCAGTCATAATTCCTGCTGTGGGGACTGCATTCTGCTGTCAAATAGCTGTGCTGTTGACAGGTGTGGCCCTCCTTGTGTGCCTCTTAGAAGATGGAATTTCCTTTTTTGTCAGAGCAGTATATTTTAAGTTTTTAGTACTTTAGAGTGAATCAGTATGTCAGATTTTGGAGAATTCAGGTGGTGATAGTAGTAAGGATCTTGAGGGAGTAGAGGAATAAGAGATATTTACACTGTCTTCTGTATGGATATGCTTGTGTGTGTATATATGCACATATATGTTATTGTACATAACATAGGTTACATATAATTAATCTGATACTCCCTATAATCCTATGATGTAGATCTTGTAGGCTGTACTTTTTAGATAAGAGAACTAAGACCACCCCTGAGTGCAGTAACCATGATTTGAAACCTTTGGTGTGACATCAAAACTGATGCTTTTTTAAACAAGGCTGAGAGTTGGGCATGGCTGATTGCTGAATGCAGAAGATCCTGGCCTTTCATACATCTTCATTTTCCTTTAGATCAGCTCCCTCTCTCTGCATAGCTGGAATAAGGAAATTACTTTTGTGTTGATCCTGCTGTATTTTACCTCTGACAGTTACTTGCCGGACAGAAGAAAAGCTCCCCCTTCTGGACTTTTGAATATTATCAAACATTCTTTGATGTAGACACCTACCAGGTTTGTAAACCAGTTTCAACCTTTCCTTTACATGTAATGGAGACTTGTTTCCTTCGTGGTTAAACAATCAAATAATCTGAGAGCTTTTGTATACTGGGTATGGTTTTATAAAAATAAAGGGTTGGTTAGCATTTGAAAACACTATCATCATAAAAGTTCTAGTAACTGAGTTTCAACTTTGCAATAGTTGAATTTATTAAGCTTTTAAAAAAATCTTCACTACACTTACTGCTGTGTTATTTTCCAGGTCTTTGACAGAATAAAAGGGTCTCTTTTGCCAATACCAGGAAAAAACTTTGTGAGGTTATATATCCGCAGCAATCCAGATCTCTATGGTATGTGTAGTGCGCTTTTGATTTTTTACCGGGTACCAGTTGAACTCAGGTGTGTGTCTGGGGTGCCTGGAAGGTTGGAGAAGTATGCTGTTGGTGGTCCATGAAACATTTTATTTGACTTGTCTGGCTTCGGTGCAATCCTTGCAAACAATTATGGAGAAAATGCGATTATATGTTAATGCCATGATTCCAAGTAATAGTATGTCCTTTGAAAGTCTTCAAATGACATCACAAATTTGAGACAAAGTAAGACACTTTGACTAAGAGGAGACTGTTTAATTTTTAGAGGATTTGGTGGTGGTGATGAGTGTGGACAAGGTACCCTCACACTCACTCATTCATGAACTGAGTCAAGCCTCCCCTGGGGATTCAGTAACAGCACTGGAAGTCTGGAAGAGGGGCGGGCTGGGGGATGACTATCATCTCCAATCTCCCTGTGGAGAAGAGGCCAGCCGCCCTCAGTGCTCTTGGGGGAATGGGCTCCAGCATCAGTGGCCCTCTATGTTTGTGGGGAGAAGAGAGCCAGTGGTTCTGAGTGCTTTCTTTGTGCAGATGCTCTATGAAATACGAAAGACTGTGTACATGGCCACATTTAACTCTTGCAGTAACTGTCAGGACAGGTATTATTATCCCCATTTTTCAAGTGAGGAAGCTGACACTCCAGTGAGGCTCAGTAATATATGTGTACAATCATAAATAGTAAGTATTAGGACAATTACATATGTTGATTGTAAGAGGAAAAGGACCTCATGAGAGTCTACTGTGTGCCAGTCACTACATACACTGTTTAATCCTTTCAATAAGACTGTTAAGTATTATTATCCCTTTTTTCCATGTGAGAAAACTAAGGCTAAGAGTTTGTCAAACTAAAAACGTAGACTGGAACCAAGTTTAGTGTTACATAAACCCTATATTTATTCTGTGAGACTGATGGTTTTATACTCTAGAACGTTTTCATCAAATGGCACGGATATCCAATATTTAAGACTAGTAGAAATAGAACTGCTCCAGTGGAGGTTGAGGAGAGGCTCCCTTCTGAATAGCTCCCTGTCTCTGTGATGTTCCTAGAAGTTCAGTCCGCAGTTCCTGGGCTCCGGTGAGAATGGTGTGAAAACCATTACCAGGAATGGTGCCACTCATCTAGGAATGCCCAGGCAGTTTCTCTTTCTAGCTCTGTCATTCATTCTCCTAGCCTGACAATTTCTTAAGAGGCAACCACTGTGTCTGACCAATCCATGTTATCAGTGCCTGGCAGAGGGCTTGGCACAGTAAGTGCTCAAACAATTTTTGAGCACATACTCTTGTGCTACATATCGAGGATTCCACAATGCAGTCATAGTCCCCACCCCCAAAGAGAAAGAAATGCGAGAGCTGACATTGATTGAACACTGTACAAGTGCCACGCATGGAGCTCAGCATGGTTTTACTACTTTATACAATTTTATTTCCCACACTCCAAGAAAGACTTGCTTATTAACAAAAGAGAAAATTGAGGTTTGGGGAGGATAACTGGCCCATCATCACAAAGTTAGCAAAAATAACAATAAAAGCAGATATATATAGAGTGCTTATTATGCACCAGTGTTACTAGGGAAGAACCTATATTAACTCATTTAATTCTCATAACAACCTCAACTTTATGAGGTACATTACTGTTATTATCTACAGTATATACATGAGGACACTGCATCACAGGGTTGAGTAACTTGTCTAAGATCATATAGCCAGTAAGTGGCTGAGCTTAGCTTTAAAATCAATACTGAAGCCATGATCCCTAGTCTTCATCACTGTGTTATGCTTTCTAGTAACAAAGCCAAGATTTGAACCCAAAACTTGCTTCTTTCTACAACACTGTTAGCCTCATGAGCTCATAGACATGGTTAAGAAACGAAGGTATTCTGTAGGTGAAGTGTTCTGTAGCAGAGAGGATTGGGCCATGTGGGGTAGGTGGGAGGAAGGTGGTCAGGAAAAAGATGACAGATGTGTCAGCCTGCAGAATCTGAGGGAAAGATCAATGAATTTGTCTACATTTAAACTAAAATTTAAGATTTCTATGCCACAAAATAAACCATGAGCAAAGTAAAAAATAAACCACAGACCAGAGATAATATTTGCAATGCTTAAAACCAACAAAGGATGAAAAGCAAGAATATATGTAGAATTCCTACCAATTATGAGAATAAAACCAATTATAAGTACTGGGGGGAAAAGCAACTGATAGAAAAGGAAACCCAAATGGCCAATAAGTATATGAATAGATGCTTACTTCACCTGTAATCAGGGAAATGAAAACAAAACAAAATATCATTTGTGCTCATCATTTTAGCAAACATAAAATTTGCTTGTCTTCATTTATTCAGTTCATTTAACAAATACTGAATACTTAACTATGTTAGGCACGGAAGATACAGCAGTGAAAAAAAAACACAAAAACCCCTGCCCTGAGGCCATTTATAATCTACTGAGCTTAATACTAAACAAAGAAAATAAGTAAAATATATAGTGTGCTATTATAAATGCTAAGGTAAAAAATTTAAAAGACAGGAAATGTTTGCATAGGTGGGTGGATTTGAAATTTTTTTTAATTTGAAAAGGTGAATTTTGAAAAGACCTGAAGGAATTAGGAGCAATATGTGTAGATATCTAAGGGAAAAAGTATTTGAAGCAGAGAGCTCAGCAAGTACAAAGGCTCTGAGGCAGGAACTCACCTAGTATTCTCAAAGAACAGCGGAAAGACTAGTGTGATGGGGCTGTAGCGAACATGGGGCCTAGCGGGTGAGGTCAGAGAGGCACTGCAGAGGGGCAGATCACATAGAGTCTGGGTCACAGTGAGCACTGGGCTTTTACTTACCTGAGAATCCACTGGAAGGTTAAAGCAAAGCAGTGACATGCTCTAAGTCAGATGTTCATAAATTTGATACCAAGAGTTGTCAAGAATGTGGAGCAATGGGAACCTCTGTATAGCTGGTGTGTATGTAACTGATACACAGTTTGGAGCAGTTTGAAGATGCTTATGCCCTACAACTTAATGGTGGTACTCCTAGATATATATTCTTAGAGAAACCCACATACATAAAAGAGGACCCAGAGAAGAATATTATTCACTGCAGCCGCATTGCTCGTAATAGCAAATACTTAGAAACAACCAAAATAGTCACCAGCAGGAGAATGGATAAATAAATTGTAGTAAATTGTAGTATATTCATACATGAAATTCTGTAGTTTTTAAAAAATAATGAGATCTATGAGCATCAGTGTGGCTAAATCTCAGAACAATGGTAGAAGAAAAAAGCATGTTGTAGAAGGATATGAATAGTATGACACCATTAGAAGGATTTGAAAAAGTGGTATGATGGGTACACCAGTGTTTGTTTTGTCCTTCTTTGTTCTTTTTTTAAAAAATTTATTTTGGTATCATTAATCTACAGTTACATGTGCAATATTATGGTTATTAAACTACCCCCTTCACCAGATCCCCCCACCAACCCCATTACAGTCACTGTCCATCAGCGAGTGAGATGCTATAGAATCACTACTTGTCTTCTCTGAGTTGTACAGCCCTCCCTGGGCCCCCCCAACATTACATCTGCTAATCGTAATGCCCCTTTTTCCCTCTTATCCCTCCCTTCCCGCCCATCTTCCCCAGTCCCTTTCCCTTTGGTAACTATTAGTCCATTCTTGGGTTCTGTGAGTCTGCTGCTGTTTTGTTCCTTCAGTATTTTTTCTTTGTTCTTATACTCCACATATGAGTGAAATCATTTGATACTTGTCTTTTTCGGCTTGGCTTATTTCACTGAGCATAATACCCTCTAGCTCCATCCATGTTGTTGCAAATGGTGGGATTTGTTTTCTTCTTATGGCTGAATAATATTCCATTGTGTATATGTACCACATCTTCTTTATCCATTCATCTACTGATGGACACTTAGGTTGCTTCCATTTCTTGGCTGTTGTACATAGTGCTGCAATAAACATAGGGGTGCATATGTCTTTTTCAAACTGGGCTGCTGCATTCTTAGGGTAAATTCCTAGGAGTGGAATTCCTGGGTCAAATGGTATTTCTATTTTGAGTTTTTTGAGGAACCTCCATACTGCTTTCCACAATGGTTGAACTAATTTGCAGTCCCACCAGCAGTGTAGGAGGGTTCCCTTTTCTCCACATTCTTGCCAACATTTGTTGTTGTTTGTGTTTTGGATGTTGGCCATCCTCACTGGTGTGAGGTGATATCTCACTATGGTTTTAATCTGCATTTCTCTGATGATTAGTGATGTGGAGCATCTTTTCATGTGCCTGTTGGCCATCTGAATTTCTTCTTTAGAGAAGTGTCTATTCATGTCCTCTGCCCATTTCTTAATTGGATTATTTGCTTTTTGTTTGTTAAGGTGCGTGAGTTCTTTATATATTTTGGATGTCAACCCTTTATCAGATACGTTTTTTATGAATATATTCTCCCATACTGTAGGATGTCTTTTGTTCTACTGATGGTGTCCTTTGCTGTACAGAAGCTTTTCAGCTTGATATAGTCCCACTTGTTCATTTTTGCTTTTGTTTCCCTTGCCCGGGGAGATATGTTCATGAAGAAGTCGCTCATGTTTATGTCCAAGAGATTTTTGCCTATGTTTTTTTCTAAGAGTTTTATGGTTTCATGACTTACATTCAGGTCTATGATCCACCTTGAATTTACCTTTGTGTATGGGGCTAGACAGTAGTCCAGTTTCATTCTCTTACATGTAGCTGTCCAGTTTTTCCAACACCAGCTGCTGAAAAGGCCGTCATCTCCCCATTGTATATCCAAGGCTCCTTTATCAAATATTAATTGACTGTATATGTTTGGGTTAATGTTTGGATTTTCTATTCTGTTCCACTGGTCTGTGGGTCTGTTTTGTGCCAATACCAAATTGTCTTGATTACTGTGGCTTTGTAGTAGAGCTTGAAGTCAGGGAGCGTAATTTCCCCTGTTTTATTCCTCCTTCTCAGGATTGCTTTGGCTATTCGGGGTCTTTTGTGGTTCCATATGAATTTTAAAATTATTTGTTCCAGTTCATTGAAGAAAGCTGTTGGTAGTTTGATAGGGATTGCGTTGAATCCGTAGATTGCTTTAGGTAGTATAGCCATTTTGACAATATTTATTCTTCCTAGCCAAGAGCATGGGATTAATTTCCATTTGTTAGTGTCCTCTTTAATTTCTCTTAGGAGTGCCTTGTAGTTTTCAGAGTACAGGTCTTTCACTTCCTTTGTTAGGTTTATTCCTAGGTATTTTATTCTTTTTGATGCAATTGTGAATGGAATTGTTTTTCTGATTTCTCTTTCTGTTAGTTCATCATTAGTGTATAGGAAAGCAACAGATTTCTGTGTGTTAATTTTGTATCCTGCAACTTTGCTGAATTCAGATATTAGTTCTAGTAGTTTTGGAGTGGAGTCTTTAGGGTTTTTTATGTACAGTATCATGTCATCTGCAAATAGTGACAATGTGACTTCTTCTTTACCAATCTGGGTGCCTTGTATCTCTTTGTTTTGTCTGATTGCCGTGGCTAGGACCTCCAGTACTATGTTGAATAACAGTGGAGAGAGTGGTATCCTTGTCTTGTTCCTGATCTTAGATGAAAAGCTTTCAGCTTCTCGCTGTTAAGTATGATGTTAGCTGTGGGTTTGTCATATATGGCCTTTATGATGTTGAGGTACTTGCCGTCTAATCCCATTTTGTTGAGAGTTTTAATCATGAATGGTGCTGAATTTTGTCAAATGCTTTTTCAGCATCTTTGGAGATGATCTTGTGGTTTTTGTTCTTCTTTTTGTTGATATGGTGGATGATGTTGATGGATTTTCGAATGTTGTACCATCCTTGCATCCCTGGGATGAATCCCACTTGATCATGGTGTATGATCCTCTTGATGTATTTTTGAATTTGGTTTGCTAATATTTCGTTGAGTATTTTTGCATCTACGTTCATCAGGGATATTGGTCTGTAATTTTCTATTTGGTGAGGTCTTTGCCCGGTTTTGGTATTAGAGTGATGCTGGCTTCATAGAATGAGTTTGGAAGTATTCCCTCCTCTTCTATTTTTTGAAAAACTTTAAGGAGAATGGGTGTTATTTCTTCTCTATATGTCTGGTAGAATTCAGAGGTGCATCCATCTGGTCCGGGGGTTTTGTTCTTGGGTAGTTTTTTGATTACTGATTCAATTTCGTTGCTGGTGATTGGTCTGTTTAGTGTTTCTGTTTCTTGTTTGGTCAGTCTTGGAAGGTTGTATATTTCTAAGAAGTTGTCCATGTCTTCTCTGTTTTCCAGCTTGTTAGCATATAGATTCTCATAATATTCTCTTATAATTCTTTGTATTTCTGTGGGGTCCGTCGTGATTTTTCCTTTCTCATTTCTGATTCTGTTTATGTGTGTAGATTCTCTTTTTCTCTTAATAAGTCTGGCTAGGGGTTTATTTTTTGTTTATTTTTTTCAAAGAACCAGCTCTTGGTTTTATTGACTTTTTTCTATTGTTTTATTCTTCTCAATTTTATTTATCCCTTCTTTGTTCTTATCTGTGTTAGAAATATTTCATAATATAAAAATGCATAATGTAAACTAAGTTAAGGCTCCCACCCACCTCTGCTGCATAATAAAAGTAGGAATTTGGCAAGAAAGAGGAAGAGAGAAGGCAGGATGAAGCAACATGACAGGCCCTGGGATTGGTAGGTGGCTGTGTGTTTCTGGAGCCCAAGCTTCCTATGTGGTGCATGTGCTAGAGGCAGCAGCTGTGTCTCTTGTACATCGTTGTGTCTCCAGCACCTAGCCCAGGGTTTATAGGGCAGTGGCTTCTTAGTAAATAATGGCCAGTAGGGCCCGATATTGTCTGCTTTCTAATACTTTGGCCACTGTGGTCCTATGCTTGAATGGTCTCAGGCCATTGGTAGCACATGGTCAGTTTTGTTCATTCAGCAAAGTTTTTGGGGATTTTTAAAATGTTGGTTGTAGGGTTTTGTTTGTTTGTGTTTGCTTATTGCATCTTTTGTATGCTAGGCACTCACAATAACACAGTGAACATGAGTTAATCCTTTACTGTAGCAGAGAGCATGCAGGCTAGTGATTAAACAGCCATTGGTGGGCAGCTGATGTTGGTGACTTTTTGAAACATCCCAGAGGATTGCTGTGCTCCCTTTCCCACCTCCAGGAACCTACTTGGCTTTGAAAAGTGCTAGTCCATTTCTGCTCGTCATCTTCCTCAACATAGTAACTTTCTTAGTTTTATGATATGTCAGGGTGACTGCAGTTACCCCAAAAGATGTGCAAAATATTACGGAAATTGAAAAGTGGAGTTCATAACTTTATTAAACTCTCTCAATTTAAAAATCATATTAGTACTTTTTCTAGATGGAGAGAAAATAAGTATGTTGCTCATAAAATTAAGTGAAATAATGAAACAGATTCACAAAGCATGCTGTATTCATTCAATGGAGTATTTTATAATCAATAAAAAAGAATAGGCTGATTTTTATGACTATGGTAGAATCTCTAGGATATATTAAGGTGAAAATAGAAAAATACAGAGCGGGATATATATGTACATCATCATTTGTATAAAACATGCACACAGATGGACACACAGAAATATGTGTGTGTTCGTACATAAATGGAAATCTTTGGCAGGATTCACCATAAGCTGGTTAGGGAGGTGAGCTCTGGGGAGGGGAAATGCATAGCTAGGAAACAGAGTGAGGGAGCTTTACTTTTCTCTGTATTTCTTTTTGAATGTTTAAACACTGCACTATGTGCTTATAGTACTTTTTCATTAAAAAATGAAAGAAAAAAAAATAAAGCCTTAAACACACACACACACACACACACACACACACACACACACAACCATGATGAACTGGGAGATTAAATTAACTCTTTCCTAAAATGTTCTGCTTGTTCCACTTCCATTTAGACTGCAGAAGAACAGTCTGATTTAAGTTATTTTTCTCAGGCATTAATGTTTGGCACATTAGATATAGGAAGTCACCTTTGCTTCCTTATTCTGATAGTGAAGGCTTAACAAAATGTCCATGAACTTTTTTTGCGTGAGCCTCCAATAAAAAAAGGTACAAAGAAATTAGTGTCTTTGTTCACCTAATGGTAGAGGTGTTTCTGGCCTTTTAATTCCAATCCCCCCTGTCTTTAATGCAGCTAACCACTGAATTGTGTGTTTGACCTTTTAAAAAAGAAAATTCCCACTTACATGAGTATTGATTGTATCTAAAATTCACTTTCCCTTGTTTTCATGAGTAGGCCAGAGGACATAAGAAATTATTTTGTAAGAGTCTATAGGCTGGTGCTTCATTTTCTTGTTGCATTTTCTGGTTTCCTTTGCAGGCCCCTTTTGGATATGTGCCACATTGGTCTTTGCCATAGCAATTAGTGGGAATCTTTCCAACTTCTTAATCCATCTGGGAGAGAAGACATACCATTATGTGCCCGAATTCCAAAAAGGTTGGTGAATAGCTTGACTCATTTGGAATGCTGTCAATTTGTCACTGAGTTCCTTTTGCCCACTCAGCTCTTGGGCCCGTCTCTAGGGGCAGCCCCTGCTTTCTGTATTTAAGGGTTCAAAGATACCCACTGTCTCAGAATTTACCTCCTATCTATATAAAGCTACATAATCTTTTTTTTTGATGTGGTAAAATAGTCACAACATAAAATTTACCATTTTAACCATTTTTAAGTCTACAATTCAGTGGTATTAAAGTATATTCACAATATTGTGAATCCACATAATCTTTTGGATAGCTGTAAGGCAAGGACCAGTAGCAGTTGGAATTTATCCAAAGAAAAATGTACAAAATAAGTAAAAAACAGTGTGCATGAAAGTCTCCCTTGTAGAATTATTTGTATTATCCAAGTGTTGGAACAGTAGGGGCATTGTTATTTAAGTCATCATGACTCAACCAGCTGGGTCTGTAGCCACTAATTATGAAGCATTTAGAGCAACACGGAAAGCTGAGAATCCAAACTTGTGCCTGTGCTGTTAGCCACTTCATTAAAGGGAAGCCTGCAGGTGGTCAGGGCCTCAAAGGGAAAAGGTAGAAATGAGTGTGTCTTCCTTGTTAGTTCTAGGTAGAGATGCTTGCAGCAATTCTGAGTTGCAGCTTACCTCCCTTACAAAAAAGTGCTGCTCTCTGGGAAAAAAAAAAAAGAAATGAGTTTGTCCTAGTGATGGGCTTGTGGGTGATGGTCTTGTTTTGGAACTTTCAGTCTTGTGGCAGTATTAGATAACTTAAAAAACAAAAAATTAAACAAAAGAACAGCTTTTAGGGACTTAAATACAACAGCCACCACAAAACGAGGAAGTCTGGCTCTGTAGGAGATTGACCTGTGCCGTTTTCTCAATTCTGTCCTCCCCTCCCTCCCTCCCTGCCTGACTGCTCTCCTGTTGAGAGGCTTTACGTAGGTTCTGTAAGAGCCTTGTCTCTGGGACCAAGTCACTGGCTTCAAGCTCCTTTTCCACCACTCATTAGCTTCTACCTCATTGACAAGTTATTTCATCTCTCTTGGCTTCAGAATTATTATATCTGTAAAATGGGAATAATAATATCTATATAATGGGGCTATTGTAAATTTAAAGATATATGTAAAGAGGTTAGTAATGTATACAAAAAAGTTCTTATGTGTGTGTGTGTATAAATAGTTAATATTTATTTATGCATATGTATATACACATATATGTGTGTATAGAGAGATAGGGATTTACCTGTGTGTGTGTATGTCTTTTCATGTATCCTTTTCTTCTCCTCTACCCTCCATGCCCATTTCCTCTTCTCTTCATCTCCATCATGGAGTCAGACCTGGATTCAGTCCCAGCTCCATTTGTGAAATGTCCTTTGGTTTGATTTTAGCTCAGTAAATGTTATCCATGAGATATAGACCCTGTCTTTAAGTTGATCAGTGGTTAAGTAAAGACAGACAGGTAAGTGACTATTGCTATAAAGGTATGTTAATTCCTACAGCAGATATATATGTATATAACCACCCAGAGTTACTTAGCTATTAGTGGCAGAGCTAGGAATAGAACCCATGGAGTCTGCATAGAGTCTGTGCCCTTGACTATTATACATACATACATATATATATAGGCATATTGCAGAGAAGGAGTGAATCACCCTGCCTGAGGGTCCAAAAGCTCAGGAAGGTCTTTATCTGTTCCTGTTCTCTTTGGCTGGGTATCAGGGAGTCATGGGATCTATGTACTAGTGAAATAGTCATTGGCCTTATAAATAAAAGTTTTTCCATTTTATGTAAAGAGTATATGTCACACATTCATGGTCATATTCTGCTTCATTCCTTATTAATTATTTGACCTTGACCAAACCACATAGTTTCTCTGATCTTGTTTCCTCATCTCTAAAATGAAGATATAGATTACATGAAAGATGTATTTACACATCAGTTAACAGTATAAAAAGCTAATTCTTGATACAGCATTTATTATTTATCAGCCTCTTCTAAATATACCTGTTTTTACTCATTTAATTCTCTTAATAATCTTATAAGGTAGTATACTATTATTATTCCCATTTTACATATGGGGACGCTGAGGCAGGAAAGTTAAGTAACTCACCACTTAGAGTTACTTAGCTATTCATGGCAGAGCTAGGAATAGAACCCATGGAGTCTGCATAGTCTGTGCCCTTGACTGTTATACAGTATCTCTCAATAAACCACTCGGTGTAATAGCTGTAGCCTGTGGGGAGCTGTAGCCATCGTAATTCCCTTCCCCTTCCTTTAGTTATCCAAGAAGAAGGCAATGTGTGAACAAAATTATGTTTGGCTTAATGAGGGAGCTCCCATTATGAAAAAACTGCTCTGGGAGCTAAAAAATGTTTTGGACAACCACGTGTCTTAACCAGAGTGACTGTAATTACTAGGGGTGCCTTCGTTCCTGCCAAGGGAATAAAGGGAATTACTTGCCAATTTTCACATAGGAAGGGCTCAGCCATGCTGTATGACTCTCCCCTCCCGCCCGGGAAAACAAGAAGGGGGTGGGCCACTGCCAGGGAGGAGGATGCAGGGACAGTGACACACTGAACTTGCTGTTCTGAGGAACCACGAAATAGCATTTCCACCACAGAGACAGAATTATTGAAAGAAGAGAGTCAAACTGAAGAATATTTCAAGCAATTCTTCAGTGAGCTGGAACTCCCCATTTCAGAGACAGAAGGAATTCTGAGGAGCATGCAGAGAAATCTGTACCGAGAGCATTTTAATAAATTTGCTAAAGAAATCAGCATCGGCTCTTGTTATACTAGGAAAGAGGATGTGTTCTTCCACAGGGATAGTTGGCTTTTATCTGATTGAAATGCTCAGTATTTTTAAACACTTGTAATGTGGCCCTCTGAAGGATTTCAGTTGCATAATTCAGTTGTGTAATATTATTAGTTGTTAGTTATTAAACAAATTATAAAAACCATATGCGGGACTACTGGTCATCACCACAAAGACAAATGCTAAAGATTCATCAACTCAGCACACTTAGAGAGCACCTGCTGTGTGTCAGGCACTGTGCAGGCCCTGGGACTGTGAAGGCCAGGAAGACACGATCCTGTGAGCCAGTGACGTAAATGGATACGTGAGGAAGTAAGTTCTGTGAGGAGTTAGAAGTGCTCTGACAGTACAGTAAAGGCATAATGGGGATTAAAACTTGTGTCCTGTCATCCTCAGTGTCCATAGCAGCCACAATCATCTATGCCTATGCCTGGCTGGTTCCTCTCGCTCTCTGGGGTTTCCTCATGTGGAGAAACAGCAAAGTTATGAACATCGTTTCCTATTCATTTTTGGAGATTGTGTGCGTCTATGGATATTCGCTCTTCGTTTATATCCCCACAGCAGTAAGTACCACACTTAATCTGAGTGATGCCCTGTTCTTAGTTGAAAATTCACCCAGCATCATTATTTTTAGCCTAGCTAACACTGATGTCTGCCTGAAAAATGCCCTTTGCATTTAGAAGTTCAGCAGGAATAGGAGCGAGCCAAGTGCCTTCACTGGATCTCGAGCCCTTTGTCATGAAAGCGTTCCGTCAGTCTGCATTCTGGTGGTGTTTCTCCAAGCTGTGTTGAGGAACCAGTCTGGCAGTGGGGGCCCAGCTGCTGCTTGACTCAGGAGCCTTTATAAGCATATGTGTTTGGAATGAACAAATGCCTTTCTGAAATGCCTCCAAAAAGCCCTCCCCTCTTTCCTTTTCTTACAGATACTGTGGATTATCCCGCAGAAGGCTGTTCGCTGGATTCTGGTCACGATTGCCTTCAGCATCTCGGGCTCTGTCTTGGCAATGACATTTTGGCCAGCTGTTCGTGAAGATAGCCGGCGTGTTGCGTTGGGCACAATTGTGACAGTTGTGTTGCTTCACACACTGCTTTCTGTGGGCTGCTTGGTATGGACTCACACCTATATTCTTCTGGTGCACTTTAGATGCAGATGCTAAAAGACCTCAAACTGGTAGAGACATGATGGTTGTTTTAAAACTGGCTCCATGAAATAAATATCATTATAAATAGACTCTTCCTAAAAAAGAAGTGGTAAAGTTCTGAGAATTTGATTGTAATCTTTAGCTTTACCTAATTTCTGAAATCTGGTTAGGATTTGGTGCCTGGCCAGAGGAGGTCTGGGGGATGAATATGAATGTCTACAGATAGGTTGGGGGGAGGGGGGTTGCCTTGGGATGGCCCTGTTGGTTTTCAGCACATACCTAGAAAGTATATTGAAATTTAAAGTTTCATAGATGGAAAGCTTGAGGTCAAATAGAGGAAAAGGAAGATTTTTTAAGGTGAATAATATTTATTTAAAGGAGTTTTTGAATTATGTGTTTAGGTGTCTTTTTAGGAAGAACATATGCTTTTGAGCCAAACAGGCCCAGATTGGAGACCAGCTCTGTTACTTACTGGCTGGGTGAGCTCAGGCAGGGTGCCTGACTTTTGCTGTTCATGGCCTTACCAAGGCCTGATGCAGGCTTTAACAACACTGAGTCCAAAAATGGTAAGATCACCAGTGAAGGAAAGGACCTGCCTGCAGGGAGATGCCCACATTGCACAGGTCCAGGCCCTTGGTCACGTTTTGCAGTTGTGGGAGTAAACGTTTTTTGGTACTGTTTGATTCTATCGTGTTTTTGAGTAGACAACCATGGTCTCATTAAGTGCATTAAAACCATCCTGATATTTTATCATTGTGTCAGGTTCTGAAACACACCTGGTTTACATGACTTTACACATGCCTAAGCTTTAAACTCTTGAGACAGAGGACTTTGGGTTTGACTCATGGCAGAGTGACACTTAATTTCTGGCACTTGGAATTTTTGGGCTGGTCCCGTGAAATGCTGCTCTGACTCTTCTATGATCCTTCTGTCTGCCAAAGGAAAATGTGCTTTTCCTTATAGCTAACTTACTATAATGCCTCTCCCTGGTGTCTTCCCATCTCTCTCCTGAAATGTTTTCCCATTATACACCTAGTTGAGGAACTGGTCAAGAGGAGGCAGGGGAAGGGGCATTACTCTGTTCAGTTCTGCAAAGAGGAGAAAGGAGTGAGACAGACTGGACATTGGGGCCGGGAGGAGGTGGTGTTATTAAGAACTTACTTCACCTGGTACCTGTGGCAGGATCTGGGCTGGGGATAGAGCCACATTGCAGGCTACACTGGAGAATAAAAGAGCATAGATTTTGGAGCCAGACACAACTGGATTGAAATCCTAGCTTGGAGATGTAGTTGTGTAGTCTTGGGAAGATACCTCTTTGAGCCTCAGCTTGTACATCTTTAAAATGGGGATAAAATCGCCTATTGCAGAATTATTGAGTAGATTAATGATCAAGTATGTACCTAGTCCACTGTAGCCTCCCCAGGTGACTCGGTGTTGTTAAGTATTTATGTAATTAATGAGTTAATGAGTCATAGAATTATAGCTTGCCCTTGGAGATCTTTGTTTCCAACCCCTTCGTTTTACAGGTAAAAAAACTAAGGTCCATGGATAAGAAAACACAGGCCTACAGATAGGAAAACTGTGGACTGACTTATCCAAAGTTACAGTTATAGTACCACCAGAGCCAAATTCAGAACCAGGCCTCTTGGCTCATTCTATCTGATGAGGATTTTCTCCATTAGCCTAGAAGAAAGGCAGCATTTCAGTATAATGGGAATTTCATGGCTCATTGCAACTTCTGAGATAACTGGTAACTCAGAGATAACCAGAGGTCCTTCTAGTAGGGGCATGACCCCTGTCCCCCAGCTTCAGTTTGGAACTGTTCTTTCCCTGCCCCAGAAAACAGGTATCACAAGGGGCCATGGGAAAGAAGACTTTTAAAACGAATGGAAGTGCTGTTAGAACTGCAATACTAAATAGAACTGCTTTGGATATGAACAAACTAGAGGGAGTTTGCAGCTAGGAACTTTGAAATGGCTGTTCAAGAGTTAATAGGGAAGAGGAATAGCTCAGGAAAGCTCCAGGGTGTCATGTTGGTGCCCCCTTCTGGCTGATAGAGAGCAGAACTGGCGAAATGGTTCTTAACTTGGTAGGTTTTTGTCTCTTCACCTTCCTAATGCCCTGACTGCAGCGGGGAGTCATGAGCATTCAGTGGTCCTTGCTTTATTAAAGGATTTACCTTTCCGTTGAACAGCCGGTGTTCAAGGCTAGTGAGATTGTTATTTTCCTGGGCTTCTGGGTTAGAATTCTCAGACCTTGAAACAAGTGGGCAGATCCTTCTTGATGTTTTCCCTCTTTCACATCCTTCGGATTTTTGACGGTTAAATTACAGATAGTGCATGGAAGCGTTTATCAAACCTTTCATTTCCAAGCTGAAGAATTATGAGGTAAGGCCTGCCTAGCACTGTCTTTTAAAGGTCTTTATTGAGAGCCAACTAGTTTAACAGCAATCTGTCATAGTTCAGTTCATTAAGTATTGACTGTTTACATAGTGTGCCAGAGCCTGTGTGAAGGGCTGGTGACACAGAGACAAGAAGGATGCAGTCTTTTCCCTGGAGGAAAGGCTGTATAATGTAGTGATTAAGAGCTTGAGCCTTGGAGTCAGAAAGACCTCACCTTGAGTCCTGATTCCACCACTCATTAGCCATTAACCTGTCATTCAGGTTGACCGAATGACAGTCTCTCTGAATGTCAGTTTCTTATCTGTCAAGAGAGGATAATAACAACAACCTCACGGGGTTGTTAAAAAGAATGTTATATGTAGCAAGTGCTCAATAAATGGTTGCTAATAAAAAGGGCATTCACAGTCAAGTGAGACAGACAAAAATTGATGGTTGTAGTTCATTGGATGGTGGATGTGGTGGGGGAAGCATAAGGGCCACAGAGCCCAGCGGTACCATTGACACAGAGTCTAGAACACTCACTCAGATCATTGGTTTTTAACTCTTCTCATGAACCTCCTTTTCAGGCATACTTTTTTGATTCACCAGAAATGGACCATCTCCCAACAACTACAGTTGCTCCAAACCAAACAGTTGCAGCAGCAAAGTTCAGCTAAAGAGGAAGTAAGAGATTCTATTTTTATCTTCTTGCTGTGTGGTATAGTAAAAAGTGGGCAGGTACTTCAGTTTGTTACTGTTAACATTAAGAGCAGAGATGGCCAGACCCTTTTATCTTTCTGTACAGTTAGGTATAGGATGTTTACACATGCATGTCTGTACATGAGTGTCCCTCTTGCCGAAGGCTTCAGTTGTGAAGTCCACATGGTCCTGGCTTTATGGATTTGGGAAACATGAGCTCTCAGATTCTTCCATAAGAGGAGACCTGCCTTTTGGGCCCAGCATCCCCTCCACTCTTCTCCCTGTCACCTTCCCAGCAGCACAGTATGGGTTTGTTCCATTTGTTTATGGTCCTGGTGGTTTTTTGTTTTCCCTGTGACTTCTCAACCTGACCTCAAACCCTGAGTGTGACGTCTCTTGACTTAGAATTGGGGTTCTACAAAACTTACATGTTCTCATGCCTGGTTTGTTCTCTGGGCCTCTAATTATTCCACTGTCAGTGGCTGGCTCAGGGTTAGAGTCCAGGAGAAAGAGCCAATTCCTCCCTAGCTTGTTGCTTGCCTCCCTGCTTCACATCCTCAGTACATGATTCTGCAGCCCTGCTGAACTTCTTGCTGTTGCCACAGCACATCAGGCCTTGGCACTGGCTGTTACAGATGTCACAGGTGTCTGGAATGTTCCTTCCCTTCCAACAGTCATCACTGACCTTATTATTCCATTATGCATTGTATTACATATCACTCTATTAATTGTGCTTGAAACACCATGCACTGTCTATGTGTCCATCTGCCTAGCCACTTGTTCACTCATTTGTTCGTTCATTTGTCCTCCATGTACTGGTGTGTCTCCCCAGTGAGACAGCTCCATAAGAACAAGTAATGGGTGTTACTCTGTATCTTTCTTGCCCACCTCAATGACCTAGGGTGCCCAGTAAATGTCTGTGGTGTGGGTGAATAAAGCCACACTCTATACATGATCTCCCTGTGGACCAAAAATCTTTACTCTGTTTTGTAATCACAGGCTGACCTTTCTGCCCAAGCTGCTGTTTGCCAAGCAGCAGGATGTGGTGCAAAGACCGGGGCAATTTAAATTAAAGCAGTAGAATTTATATTAAATCCTGGCCTACCATGTACTAGCAATGTACCTGGGGTGAAAGGCTTATTCTCTGAGTGTCAGCCAACTTAACTATGAAATAAGGATGATACAGCCTATATTGTAAGATTGTAATGAAAATTAGAGATCATATTTATGAAATTGCTGGTACATAGTTAAGGTGCTCCATAGTGGAATCAAAGGTACTACCCTTCTAGAGTGGATCAGCAATTTGTATTGAAATTTGGTGGCTCTCACTGACTTTACTTGGATCCTTTATTTCCTTTTTGTAAAACAATTGGAGATTTTCCCCTCTTTGTAGAGGAATTTAGGTTGCAGGCCTTACAAGTTGGCAAGATGTGATAGGTCAAACAAAGGCCTCCCAGTGGCCTTGTTGGTAAGACAGTTGCCCTGGCCAATGGAATGACTAGGGCACTGTTGCAAATGAGTTGGCTGAAGTTACCTATCTGTTAGAGGCAGAGCTGGGACTCAAATCCAGGTCTTCAGGAGGCAATTCCTGAGGTTTTTCCACTCTCCCGTGTTTGAGGCTGATTTTCTTTTTACCAGTGTAACTTTCAGGGTCCCACTTCTGGAATTTGGCTTTTTTTTTTTTTGAGCCTTCTTTTGCTTGTCTAGAGATGCTTTAATTCAGAGAATGCGTACTTCTTTGATTGTACAACTTATCAGTTAAGAATTTGAGGACTGTATTAATTATCTGTTGCTGCTAAACAGTATTACCTCCGACTTAGCACCTGTTTAAGGCCCACATTGATCGTCTCACAGTGCCTTTGGGTCAGGAATCTGGGCGTGTCTTAGCTTGGTTCTCTCCTTCAGATTCTCTCATAAGATGCACTCAAAGTTTTGGCCTAGGCTGGGTCTCATCTGAAAGCTGTGCTGGGGAAGGATCTTATTCTAAGCTCCATGGTTGTTGGCAGAACTCACTTCCTTGTAGCCTGTTAGACTGAGGGCTTCCTTGCCGACTGTCAGCCGCAGGCTGCCTTCAGTTCCTTGCCACACAGACCTCTCCGTATGATGACTGACTTTGTCAGAGCCACAAACGGACATAATCAACAGAGCGTTGTTAGAAGTTACAGTCTTATGTAACATAATCATGGAAATGATATCTCCCACCTTCACTGTATTCTTTTGATTAGAGGCAAGTCACAAATCTTGCCTACTCTCAAGGGGTGGGAATTACACAAGGGCAGGAGTACCTGGAGGCAGGGATTGTTGGAGGCTTTTTAAAAAGAAATTTTATTTTAATTCTGTAGTAGCTCCCTCTTATCCACTGGGAATACATTCCAAGACCCCCAGTGGATGCCTGAAACCATTGGTAGTACTGAATCTTATATGTTTTTCCCTATAGATATATACCATGGTAAAAGTTAATTTATAAATTAGACATAGTAAGAGATTAACAACAATAACTAATAATAAAATAGAACAATTATAACAATATAAATGATGTGGAGTCTCTTTCTCAAAATCTCATTATACTTATTAAGTAGTTACTGTAGTTAACTATATATTACTCACACTCTTTCCTCTTGTGATGGTGCAAGAGGATAAAATGCCTACGTGATAAGATGAAGTCAGGTGAATGATGTAGGTACTGTGATGTAGCCTGAGGCTCCTGCTGACCTTCTGACACTATGTGTGGATAAAATGAGAGTTCCTGTGGCCAGGATTTTCGCCTGGCCTGGTTGATTAGCCCACTGCACACCTATGGACAATACATAGCTGTTGACTCTATATAAAGAGCTCTGCCCAGTGCTCTGGGCGTGACACAGTGGCACAGCTGCAAGGTTGCAGGATAGCAGAGCAGAGGCTGGAGTGGTGGCAGCTCCGAGGACAGAGGCCCAGAGGACGACTGTGCGGGACAACTGGGCAGAGAGGCCCAGAGGACGGCTGTGTGGCATGGCTGTGCTGGCAGAGAGGCCCAGAGGACAGCTGTGCGGACAGAGGGGCCCAGAGGACAGCTGTGCAGACAGAGGGCCCCAGAGGCAGAGACCGGCTTGCTACATGCAGACTCGCTCTGAGTGAACAGGATTTTAGTGACTGACCTGCCACCTGGAAATAAAGTTGGGTATTCTTTCACCCCAAGAATGTTTTGCTGTCAGTTTCTTTGGTCACATTGAATCCATAGCGAACTTGCCCGGGGCTGAAACCCATTGGCAAGACAATTGGCGAAAGTCGGTAGGGTTCAGTGTTGACCAAGGAAAGACAAGCTGCCCTTATGGGAGAGGTGCTTCAGCGGGCTGCCCCTGTGAATGGGGAAACAGTGGATCATCCCCCAATGGGTATGTGGTCTGAGGTGGCTTGCCTCCTAGAGGGCTGGGCCCCTCCCCAGGACTGGAGGCAAGTGGCGGTGACACCTGAGGCAGTAGGGTTGGCCCTTGGTATAGTAAGCAGATCCTTTGAGAAGCAGAGTGCCCGTGAGGCAGAGGGGATGGTGGGGTGGATGCTTCTCACAGTATTAAAAAGGTCTACAGAGGAGACCCAAGAAATGGTGGCACAAGAACGCGAGCTGCAAACTTCTGTGGATTCCCTGAGGAGGGAAATGGCATTGATTTGAGAGGAGGTGATACGAGAATGCAAGCTGTACACTTTTGTGGATTCCCTGAAGAAAGAGATGGCATTGATACAAGAGCACCAGCAGCAAGGTGCCATTGCAGACAAGACAGCAGTGCTGCCAAGTGTTCTGAAGGAGGAAGAGGCCATCAAGGAAAAAGATGAACTCCAGAGGGAAGCACAGGTGGAGGTGGTACGAGAACGTCAGCTGCGAAGCATTGAGCTGAAGGTAAGAGAGTTTCTGAAGACGGAGGTAGCATTGCTGCGAGGTACTGTAGAAAAGATAAAGGTTGTAGCAGAGGAGGCACTCTGGGGAGGGGAGAGAAAGGTGCAATCAGCTCCAGAAGTGGAGGAGCTGGGGAAGGATGAACGGGTGGTGCTGGAGGCACGGGCGCCTCCTGTATTGAAAGCACGCCCAGTGGTTGTAAAGAAAATGAAGACCCAGCAGCTGAAGGTTCCGCAAGGAGAGGAGCAGCCCCCTCCCCAGGTCACAGAGCATTCTATGGTCCACCCCCTATACTCAGGCTGAGCTGGTGGCTGTGGGACTTAGGGGTGGATGGAATTGTTCTTTCGGGATCAGAGATGGGAAAGCTGTCTTCCCTGACAGGGCAGCCCGCCTTGAGGCAGCAATTACAAAATGCGAGGTGACACGTACAGTAGCTGAAGCAACGAGATCTCGGAAAGAAATAAGACCTGTTACAGGAGGAATTTGAGGGGTCCCAGGAGGGTTACAAGGACCCAGATGTGGGTTGATTTGATATGGGCTGGAGTAGATGGAAGGAAATTAGACGGGAAGCCAAACAGGATCTTACTGGAGCTATGGCAACAACTGAAACCAGTGCAGCAGTTTAAGCCATTAAGACTAAAGAGGCAGAGGTCAGAGACAGAGCCACGAGTCCGGCCTGTGTGTCTGCAAGACTTTTTGCTGGAGAGGCTGGAGAACAATGTTTGAGCTTCCTTGCACAGGGACCATTGCAGAGGACTGAGGGCACATAGACTGAGAGGAGAGAATCCTGGAAGGGTGGAATGTGGATAAAATGAGAGTTCCTGTGGCCAGGATTCTCACCTGGCCCTGGTTGACTAGCTCACTGCACACCTGTGGGCAATACATGGCTGTTGACTCTATATAAAGAGCTCTGCCCAGTGCTCTGGGCATGACATGGTGGCACGGCTGTAAGGCTGCAGGAGAGCAGAGCAGAGGCTGGAGTGGTGGCAGCTCCGAGGACAGAGGCCCAGAGGACGGCTGTGCGGGACAACTGGGCAGAGAGGCCCAGAGGACGGCTGTGCGGGGCGACTGGGCAGAGAGGCCCAGAGGACGGCTGTGCCGGCAGAGAGGCCCAGAGGATGGCTGTGCGGGACAACTGGGCAGAGAGGCCCAGAGGACGGCTGTGCCGGCAGAGAGGCCCAGAGGATGGCTGTGCGGGACAACTGGGCAGAGAGGCCCAGAGAATGGCTGTGCAGGACGACTGGGCAGAGAGTCCCAGAGGATGGCTGTGTGGTACGGCTGTGCTGGCAGAGAGGCCCAGAGGACGGCTGTAAAGACAGAGGGCCCCAGAGGCGGAGACCGGCTTGCTGCATGCAGACTCGCTCTGAGTGAACAGGATTTTAGGGACTGACCTGCCACCTGGAAATAAAGTTGGTATAACCCTTTCACCCCAAGAACGTTTTGCTGTCAATTTCTTTGGTCACATTGAATCTATAGCAAACTTGCCCGGGGCTGAAACCCACTGGCAAGACACTATGTCAGGAGGATCATCTGCTTCCAGACTGGTTAACCACAAGTAGCTGAAATTGTGGAAAGTGAAACCATGGATAGCGGGGCACTACTGTGTTTTATTTTTCAGTTTTATTGAGGCATAACTGACCAATAACAGTGTATATTTAAAGTGTACATGGACTGATACACATATACATTGTATGGAGACCATCTTGGAGTCTGGCTGCCACAGCACACACCTGTAGTAATATGTGTGTATTTGAAGTATTTACATATCCTATTGTCAGTCCATATAGTTACTATTAAAGCTTGCTTCCTCATTTTTTTGTGAAAAATAAATCTTGGTAGAAGTTCTGACATTGTCCTTCCACCAGCTCAGCAGATTGTTTTTGGAACCCTTGCCTGAGAATGAGCATGCAGTAGCTTGTTTGCATTACAGCTGAATTGTCTACACAGTTGCCCGGCTCATCCCGCAGATGGATTCCATTGAGCAGAGACGATCCTGGGGCAGGGTGCATCTCTTCCTTAGACTGAAGTCTGCAGGCAAGGGCTTGAGTCTTACTTGAGTTGGGTTCCCCAGTGCCTGGCCTAATGCCCCCCTGGCACAGACAGAGCGACTGATGGGTGGTTGGGGGTGACCTTTTGTAAAATTAAGTGAGAGTCAGGATGTGGGCTTTTTAAAAAAATTTATTTTGGTATCATTAATCTACAGTTACATGTGCAATATTATGGTAACTAAACTACCCCCTTCATCTGGTCCCCCCCACCAACCCCATTACAGTCACTGTCCATCAGCATAGTGAGATGCTATAGAATCAGTACTTGTCTTCTTTGAGTTGTACAGCCCTCCCCGTGCCCCCCCAACGTTACATCTGAATGCCCCTTTTTCCCCCCCTGCCCCTCCCTTCCCACCCATCCTCCTCAGTTCCTTTCCCTTTGGTAACTATTAGTCCATTCTTGAGTTCTGTGAGTCTGCTGCTGTTTTGTTCCTTCAGTTTTTTTCTTTGTTCTTATACTCCACATATGAGTGAAATCATTTGATACTTGTCTTTTTCGGCTTGCCTTATTTCACTGAGCATAATACCCTCTAGCTCCATCCAAGTTGTTGCAAATGGTAGGATTTGTTTTCTTTTTATGGCTGAATAATATTCCATTGTGTATATGTACCACCTCTTCTTTATCCATTCATCTACTGATGGACACTTAGGTTGCCTCCATTTCTTGGCTATTGTAAATAGTACTGCGATAAACATAGGGGTGCATCTGTCTTTTTGAAACTGCGCTGCTGCATTCTTTTTTTTTAATATAATTTATTTTATTATCATTAATATACAATTACATGTGCAATATTACGGTTATTAAACTACCCCTTCATCAGGTCCCCCCCACCAACCCCATTACAGTCACTGTCCATCAACGTAGTGAGATGCTATAGAATCACTACTTGTCTTCTCTGAGTTGTACTGCCCTCCCCGTGCCCCCACAACATTATATCTGCTAATCGTAATGCCCCTTTTTCCCTCTTATCCCTCCCTTCCCGCCCATTTTCCCCAGTCCCTTTCCCTTTGGCAACTATTAGTCCGTTCTTGGGTTCTGTGAGTCTGCTGCTGTTTTGTTCCTTCAGTTTTTTTCTTTGTTCTTATACTTCACATATGAGTGAAATCATTTGATACTTGTCTTTTTCGGCTTGGCTTATTTCACTGAGCATAATACCCTCTAGCTCCATCCATGTTGTTGCAAATGGTAGGATTTGTTTTCTTCTTATGGCTGAATAATATTCCATTGTGTATATGTACCACCTCTTCTTTATCCATTCATCTACTGATGGACACTTAGGTTGCCTCCATTTCTTGGCTATTGTAAATAGTACTGCGATAAACATAGGGGTGCATCTCTCTTTTTGAAACTGCGCTGCTGCATTCTTAGGGTAAATTCCTAGGAGTGGAATTCCTGGGTCAAATGCTATTTCTATTCTGAGTTTTTTGAGGAACCTCCATACTGCTTTCCACAGTGGTTGAACTAATTTGCATTCCCACCAGCAGTGTAGGAGGGTTCCCCAACTCAATAATCTTTTTGTTCTTTTCTTATTTAGTGGAAAATTTTAAACCTAGGCAAAAGTAGGGTGAATAGTATAATGAATTCCCATGTACCCATCAGTCACTTTCAACAGCTGTCAACTCACAGCCAATCTTGTTTCATCTACACCCTCATCTATTCCACACCTCTTTCTCCATATTATTTTGAAGCAAATCTAAGATACTTTTTAAATAATCATAATGCCGTAGTGACATCTAAAAACATTCTAACTCCTTAGTATCAAATATATACTTTGCTGTTTGAATTTCATATTGCAATTGGTTAATGTACCTCTTAAATGTGTTTTAAATTACAGATACCCACTCTATCTCCCCCTCACTTTCCCTTTGCCATTTATTTGTTGAAGAATTATTTATCCTTTAACTTCTCACTGTCTGAGTTTTGCTGATTGTCTCTCCATGGTGTCATTTATATGTTGCTGTAAATTTGTGGCTTTATCTAGAGTCAGGATTACTGTTTGTTTGTTTTGGTAAGATTATATGTGCTGTTAAGTGTTTTCATCCATAACTCACAATGTCTAATTATTTCTCCTTTTGATGTTAGTGTCCATTAATAAGAAATGTCTAGATCTTTTCACTTACTAGGGGTTCAAAATAGTGATAATTCAGTTCTTTCTTTGTTTATTAACTAGAATACTTTTTTAATGGAAACTCCCTTCATCTACAATTTGGCTATCCCGTGATAATAGTTTATATAAGAAAAGCAAGAAAAATGATTATTTCCTTTTATTTCCCTACTTTCAAAACAGTTGCTGGCTCACGAGCTGCCACAATGACCAGTTTGAGTCCATGGCAAGTGTTATGCTGAATGATGTTCAGATTATCCTGTCTTTGGCCAGAGGGAGCCTCTTCAAGTCCTGTTGGCATGGCCGCAGGATAATTGCCTTCCTATGTGTTATGACAAAATGTTCCAGTCTCATTTTGAACATTTCCTCTCCTAGACCCAGACTGAGCCATTTCTTGAAGGAGCCTTGATTCTGTTCACTGGGGAAATAGTATTTCCGGGTCTCAATCTGGATGCTAGTCGCTTTCACTGCAACTGGCTTGGTCGTTCCTATCAGGTCTGTGTCGTGTTGGGAGCCAGGAAATATGTTTGTTGTTTGCTTGTGTTTCTGTTTTTTTTTTTTAGAGAAGATACATTGTGAGTTCATACTCACACTTTATTTAGTACTATAGAGTTTTTACTAAATTGCTTTTACCTTCTCTATTTCCTTTCTCCTATACTGAGGATCTCACTTCTCAATGACAGTAGCCATGATATACTTAGACTATCAAGTAAGCACTTGATTGTTTTATCCTACCATGTACTCACAACAAAACAGTAACAGCAGTAAAACACTACACTAATTATAGGCATAGCTCAGATGTTGTGGGGTTGGTTCCAGACCACTGCAATAAAATGAGTAGCACAATAAAGTGAGTCAAATGAATTTTTTAGTTTCCCAGTGCATGTAAAATTTGTATTTACACTGTGCTGTAGTCTTTTAAGTGTGCAATAGCATTAGGTCTAAAAAAACAATATAGATGCCTTACTTAAAAATAATTTATTGCTAAAAAAAGATATCTATCTGAGCTTTCAGCAAGTCCTAATCTTTCTGCTGGTGTAAGATCTTGCCTCGACATTGATGGCTGCTGCCTGATTACAGTGGTGGTTGCTGAATGTTGGAGTAGCTGTGGTAATTTCTTAAGATAACAATGAAATTTGCTGCACTGAAGGATTCTTCCTTTCATGAACTATTGCTCTGTAGCATGCCATGTTGTTTGATAGTTCTTTCCCCACAGTAGAACCTTCAAACTGGAGTCAATCCTCTCAAAACCTGCCACTGCTTTACCAAGTAAGATTATGTGATATTTTAAGTCCTTTGTTGTTGCATTCCAACAATCTTCGCAGCATCTTCACCAGGAGTAGCTTCCTTCTCAAGAAACACTTTCTCAGATCATCCATCAAAAACAACTGCTCATCTGTGCAGGTTTGATCCTAAGATGCAGGAGTTCAGACATAGCCCAGGCTCCACCTCTAATTCTAGTTCTCTTGCCGTTTCCACCACATCTGCACTTAACTTCCTTCACAGAAGTCTTGAACCCCTCAAAGTCATCCATGAGTGTTAGAATCAACTTCTTCCAAACTCTTACTAATGTTTACATTTTAGCCTGTTCCCATAAATCACAGATGTTCTTAATGGCATCTAGCAGGGTGAATCCTTTCTAGAAAGTTTTCAGGTTATGTTGCCCAGATCCATCAGAGGAATCATTGTCTATGGCAGCTATAGTCTTATGAAACATATTTCTTAAATACTAAAACACTGGAGTCATTAGCAGGTGTGAAACAGTATTAGTCTCCTTGTACATCTCCATCAGAGCTCTTAGGTGACCAAGGTTCATTGTCAATGAGCAGTAACATTTTGAAAGGAACTCTTTTACTGAGCAGTTGTTCTCAACAGTGGACAGAAAATATTCAGTAAACTATGTTGTGAACAGATGTGCTGTCGTCCAGGCCTTGTTCCATTTATAGAGCACAGACAGAGTAGATTCAGCTTAAATCTTAAGGACCCTGGGATTTTTCTGGAGATAAATGAGAACTGGCTTCAACTTCAAGTCACCAGCTGCATTAGCCCCTAACCAGAGAGTCAGCCTGTCCTTTGAAACTTTGCGCTGACTTCTCTCCAGGTATGAAAGTCCTAGTTGACACCTTCATCCAACAGAAGGCTATTTTGTCTATACTGAACATCTCTTATTTAGTGTAGCCACTTTCATGAATGATCTTATCTAGATCTCCTGGATAACTTGCTGCAGCTTCTACATCAGCACTTGCTGCTTCACCTTGTGCTTTTATGTCATAGTGATGGCTTTTTTCCTTAAACATCATGAACCGACTTTTATTAGCTTCAGACTTTTCTTCTGCAGCTTCCTCACCTCACTCCACCTTCACCGAATTGAAGAGGGTTAGAGCCTTGCTGTGGCACAGGCTTTGGCTTCATGCACTGTTGTGGCTGCTTTGACCTTCTGTTCAGACCACTAAAACTTTGTTCATATCAGCAATAATTCTTATCATTTATGTGTTCACTGGAGTAGCACTTTTAATTTCCTTTGAGAACTTTTCCTTTGCATTTCCAACTTGGCTGACACAAGAGGCTTAGCTTTTGGCCTATCTCAACTTTTGATATGCCTTCATCACTAAGCTTAATCATTTCTAGCTTTTGATTTAAAATGAGAGATGTGTGACTCTTCCTTTCACTTGGACATTTAGAGGCCATTGAAGGTTATTAATTGGCCTAATTTCAATATTGTTGTGTCTCAGGGAATGCGGAGGCCTGAGGAGAGGAAAAGAGATGAGTGAATGCTGGTCGATGGAGAAGTCAGAACACACACAACATTTATTCATGAAGTTTGTAGTCTTATATATGGGTGCAGGTCATGATACCCCAGAACAATTATAGTAGTAACATCAGAGATCACTGATCACAGATCACTGTAACAAATACAATAATAATGAAAAAGTTTGAAATCTTGCAAGAATTACCAAAATGTGACACAGAGACAAAGTGAGTAAATGCTCTTGGAAAAATGGCTTGATGGAGGGTTGCTGCAAACCTTCAGTTTATATAAAACACAATACCTGCAAAGTGCAATAAAATGAAGTATGCTTGTACTGAAAAGAATACCTTTAAACCTTTTGAGTTTTTTTTTTTAATTCTGGAATTCTCTTCCTTGGCTTGTCTACTTGGAAACTTAGTATGTATTCTTTAGGACCCATTTTCAGATACCCTCTTCTTGGTGAAGTTTACTTCTGTGCTCTTCCATAGCTCTTTGTGTATTCTATTATAGCAGTTTTCTTATTTACTGTAAATTCACAAACTGAGAATTCCTTGAAGACAGAGATTGATTTACCAGTGTAGCCCCAGCACCCAGCAGGCATCTGGGAAAAGCTTGATTTTGCACAAATGACAGTCGATATACATATCATGTGACACCCAAAACTTTCTTGGATTCCTTTCCCAAGTGACTTGGGAACTCTCCTTGTTCATTCACTGGGGGCCTACTCTTTGCTACTCTGCTTGGCTACTGGGGTGAACAATGGAGATAGGTCCTTACCCTCCAAGATTTTGCACCCCAACTTTATATCTCATGCATCAGATAAAGTAGAAGGCCCTGCTAAATTAGAGAATCATGACTTTCAGAACTGCTGGTTGGAACACCCCAGATCAGCCAGTGGTGACGCTCTCCAGGCTTGGGTGCAGGGCTGGGTCCAGGAAGGGAGCAGGATATGCCTTTGCCAAGGTCGGAAGCCAGAAGTGGCCGAGAAGCAGGTCCTTGCCCTGGAAGAGGTGAGGGAGCCCTGGCTGATGATGATATGATGGACCAAGTCTGGCACAAAGGACAGTATCATCTACTAAAAGTTGGCAGCAGGAGAAAGGAATTTTCTGTCTTCACGTCTTTCTCCAGTCTTGACATTAATTTGGAACAGACAGCTAGAAAGATGAGAGAAGAACAGAGTATATATTTATGAAAGTAAAACCTTTAGTGCCTGCCCTGTGGGCTAGTTTGTCCCTACCTTTATTTAGCATTTTAGAAACCCCAGCTGATGTTTACCAGAGGGTCAGTCTGCACTGTAGGTTCTTCCCTCCAGCAAGTGATAGCATCCCACCCTCTTTAGCCACTTTTGATAGATATTTTGTTGGCAACTTCTCCATCTTGTAGAGTTAGGATATGTAGATAGACAGGCCTGTACTTTAACATGGTCAGATGCTGACGGCTGGTTGTAATACTGCTCTGCCGAGGTCTCCCAGGAGGCTTGGCTTATTCTCTGAGGTGGAAGGCCATACATGAGGAGCCCCTCTCTGCCACATTCCTTAATCTCCTCTAGTTCCCATCTCTTGTAAATCCCCAAAGAAGCATACCAACAGATGCCTCAAATTCATTATGTTCAAAACTCAACTCATCCCCCCTACAACCAGACCCTCCTTATATTTTCCTGTCTCTGTGAACGACACTACCCTCGATACTGCCCGACTTCAAACTAGGTTATATTCTATACTACAATGCCTTCTCACAGTATCTTAACAATTGTAATTGCATAACATAAATTATGTGGGGTTGGTTTTTTTTGTTTGTTTTTGTATTTGTTTACCTTAGAGTTTCCCCAGCTAGACTGTAAGTTTCTTGAGAGTTGGAACCATGTTTGCCATGTTCATCATTGTACCCAGTGCCTGGCACCTGAGTCCTCAGTCAGTCTTTGTTGGATTATCCACCAGTCACCCAAGCTAGAAACCTCAGCATCAATGTAGATTCTCCCTCTTAACTTCCACATCTTATCTGTCTGCGACTTAGGTATTCTGCCTCTCCAATATTTCTCAAATCTGTCCTTTCAGTACTACACCCAATGTTCAGGACCCAATCATCTCCCATTGGGACTATGGTAATAACTTGATGAGTTTTTATGTCTCCTTTCTTTCCCTCTGTCCACTTCATCCTATATGTAGCCACAGGGGTCTTTGAAAATGTATAAATCTGACTGTGTCTTTAACTCTGTCAGTCCTTTACTTAAAACCTTTTTGTTTTGGCCTCCTGTTTTCTAAAGAACAAATCCAAACTCCCTGGATTGCCAAGATCTGTCCCTAATCTATTTGTCTTGCCTCATATCCTGCCATTGTCCCCTATTTAACCTTATGTTTCAGCAACGATATACAGCTCTCCAGTTCCCAAATCCTTTTATGTCTCTCCATATTCACCTTATTTTTCCTCCTCTAGCACCTAACACAGAGCTGTCACAAGGAAGAGAGAGAAAGAAGGGTGGGTAAAGGTAGCTTTGAGATCTGGGTCAGAGAAAGTCACTGGGTTTCCAAAGAAATAGAGGAAAACTTTAAAAAATATCATCTCCTCTTAACAATAAGTCTTGTTAGAGCTCATAAATTAGGGCTCAAGGCTCTAGATTTTGGATACTGGTGGTGGCAGACTGCTCTGGTGTTGAAGCTGTACCTCTAAACATAAATGCCCTTTTCTACAATTTAGGTCCTTTCTGTATGGGGAAATCTTCATGTGGAAAGTTACTCTTTTTGTTTTTCAGTTCAGTATCTTTTGGGTGTACTGCTTTTGGACATGGTGCCCGCCGCAGGGACGCAGAATGACCAAAGCCAGCAGGAAATGGAGGGAGCGGCACCAGCCCCAGCATCTGGAGTGGCTGCACTGGAGCCTCACCACCTCTCCAACAATCAAAATTAAATGTTGGTCAGCATACGTGTCTTTCAAGCTCCTTTCTCTCTGCGGTTGATTATCATTTTGACTGCTGATTGAGGTACAAGGGAATGGGGTAGACGTGCCCACGCACCCTGCCATTTCCTCTCCCTGCCAGGTGATGTGCTTCATGTTAGGTACACCCTTAATCCCTGAAGCGGATCCACCCTAACTTCTCATGTCTTTCCTCACAATTATGTATAGATTACATAGGTGATCCTCTTCCCTCCAAATGCTTGCCATCCTGAAGTGGCCAAACAGTGGGAACTTTGGTTGGGATTCACTGGAAGCCTAAAAATTTGTCTTTGGTGAACTGACACTGGGTAACTGAATTTAATGATTGCAAAATAAATACCTCACATAAGTCTGTGTCTGGACGACTTCATGAATTTGACCTCAAGTTCTTCCTTGATGTTTTATCTTTAGCATGCTGAAGGCTGCTGGGAATCTGATTAAATGTGCTACCTGTTGCAGTGTAGGGGTTAAAATGGACATTAGAATTTTTCATCTGCTAAGGTTGGAACAGTGGGTTTAAAGAACGCACTCACTTACACACTATTTTGACACACCTATCTTAGAAAATTCTTGAGGGCACTTTGAATTCCTCTTCAAGGTGGCATGACTTCCTGGCTAGAGTACCTTAAAGGGAGAACCAGGGATACCTCAAAGATACTTTTTTATACTTTTTATTCAAAATGTAACCACCTGCGAGGTCAGATTGTTGATTCCTTACTCTTTCTGTTGTCCCAAACTTCTCTTCAGGACAGGAGTTTCCTCTCTATTTCTGAGACAGCCAAAGACACATTTGGACTTAAAAGGCTGATCACGCAGATAAAAGAAGATGCACACAAATTCAAGCTACAGTGAGCTTAAGGTCACCCTGGCAAATGCTGAGTATCCCTCCATTAAATTATTCAACAAATATATATGGTGCACCTACTATGTGCTGATCATCTGGTGGGGCTAGAGCAGCAAACAAGACAGACAAGCTCCCTGTTCCCATGGGTCTCCCAGCCCGATGGCGGTGGCAGAGTGGCTGCCAGTCTCAGCCTCTCCCGGGCAGCCACCCCTTCTTTGAACGACTTGTCGGGTCTCTGCAGCTCACCGGTGAGTCCCAGCTCCACTCCTGGGCCTGTCAGATCAGATCTGAGCGTTTGTCCCTTTTTTAACTTAAGATGTTTGAAAGTAGCTGTTCTGTGCCCCCTGACTCCTCCAGCTAAATGTTTCTTTTGTCTTCAAGAACTCTTCAAAGAACTTGGTGTCTGTACTTTCTGGTCACCCTCTGAACTGATACCCTGGCTCACTCGCTCTTTATTACTTAACTCCTGCTGCCCAAGGCAGGGATTCCTGCATGTGTGGCTCCTGTGAATTCCCCTGTACAAGGCATCTGCAACATCCCTTCTGTCTCTTACCAAAAGTGGCAGGATATTTTTCCTATTGAGGAATAGAGCATATTGTGAAACAGTAAGATATATGTATATCGTATATATATGTATATACACATTATATAATATATATAGTATATGCTATATATATCTGCCCTGGTCCCTGACATAAAGTCCTTAAAATCCTTGTAAATAGGGGTGCTTGGATAATCTTTAGCTTAATATTTGGTCTTTGACCCCAGTTCCTGACACACAGCTCCTAAGACCTTGGGATTTCCTGGATGGTGGAGGATCTTTCATTACAATAAGGTGACTCTTGTGGGGCTCTGGAGTAGGCTGGTTGCCAGAAAGACCAAGCCACAATTAGAAGCTTGGAACTTCATTCCCCACTCCCTGTTCTCCAGAGAAAGGAGATGGGTTGGAAATGGAGTTAATCATCAATCATGCCTATGTGATGAAGCCTCCATAAAAATCCAATTTCCTATTGAAGAATAGAGCATATTCTTGGAGAGCTTTCAGATTGGTGAACACAACCACGTGCTGGGAGGGTGGTACACCCCCAACCCCAGGAGGGACAGAAGCCTTTCCCCCCGGGACCCTATCAGACCTCGCCATACTTCTCTCTTCATTTGGCTGTTCATTTGTATCCTATAAGACATTCTTTGTAATAAATCAGCAATAGTAAATAAACTTTTTCTGGGTTCTGTGAGCAAATTATCAAACCCAAGGAGGGAGTCATGGGAACCTCCAATTTTTAGCCAAATTGGACAGAAGTCGGGTAACATGGGGACCCCAATACTTGATATTGGTGTCTGAAGTGCGGGGACAGGGTAGGGGATGGGCAGCAGTCTTATGGGACTGAGCCCTTAACCTGGTCTGCACTAACTCCAGGTCCTTAGTGTCAGAATTGCTTGGTGTAGAAAACCCACACATCTGGTCACAGAAGGTTGAAAGTGTTAAAACAGTGAGTTTTTCCAAGGCATACATAAATATCCACACATGAGTGGGACTCTAGTTACTACTAAGTACTTTTAAGTGTGGTATATTTGTAAATTTTTCCAAAAATATTGAGAGATTCTATAATGCAATGATCAGGATTTAATTTTTAAGTAAGGATTTTAGATACAACCAGCACCATAAATTAGCACCATCATCTTATAAAGAGAGGACATTACATCAGATAATTCAGAAGGGCATAATCTCAGGACTAAAAACTTGAGTAAATTTAAGCTTCATGAAAAGTGGCTACATTCATTTTTTCTCACCTACCAAAGACCAGTGAAAATTTCATTAGCCAACCAGGGAAGCCACTGCTCTTAGGCCCCCCATGTAGCATTTAGGAATTGCATTTAGCTGTGAAAGAACCCTGAAAAGCAGTAGCATAAACAAATAATTTTTATTTTTCTCATATGAATAGAAGTTTAGAGGTAGCTCCACCCAGGTTAATAAGGCTGCTCCATGATGTCATAGGGATTCTGAGTTCTATCTTTTTGTTTTTCTTCTGTTCAGCAGCCCTTAGCATGAATTTGTCATCATCTGATCCCAAGATGTCTGCTTTCTATCCAGGAAAGTGCAGGCAGTGAGGAGTCCAGCTTTAAGCCAGAAACCTATGTGTGGTCTTTTAGGCTTGACCACAGGCCGTTGCAAACATTTGCCTGACAGCTGGCCCACCCACACCAGACTTAAGTGCACAGCCCCTACTCCACACCCTCTGAAGGGACTTGCTGTCAAGGATTGTGGCCCCATCCCACCACCACCCCAGCCTTGCTCTTGTGCATATCTACATTTGTAGCCCAGGCTCCTCCAGTTGGAGGCCTCCTTATGGGGGAAGGGGTGGGGACCCTAGCTGTGGTCTCCTTCAGTTACCTCTGCCAAGACCAACTTACTACAGGATCTGGGGGGAGCTGAAGAATTTTTAAGTGTGGCTTTCTCCACTCTGACTCAGTACTCAGTACTTTTCCACTCCTAGACCCTCCTGCTCTGTCTCCTTCCAGCCTCCTGGGTCTGTATAATGGCAGAAACCTTTTGTTTAGGGATCCTTTGGCAGTGAGACCATTCCCACATCTTCAGTTGTCCACCTGACTCTCATCTGGTACTGTACCATGGATCCACCTGACTCTCACCTGGTACTGTACCATGGAGTAAAATAGAACTTCAGGGGAGTCAGTGCTTTCTCATGTGTAGGGTCTTGCTTATACTATCACAGTAAATGATTAAAGGCATGAATATTACTTCCATTTTCACTGCTCAGACATCTGGCAGCTCAGCTCTCTCCAGCTCAACTCGGTTTTTGATAGGTAGGTAGAAGGGAAAGGGCAAAAGGGGTTGGCCAGTTGAGTTGACCTTTTAGTGAGCTTTCTCCAAAGCCCACCCAGTGTCTTAGGCTTATGTCTTACTGGTCAGAACTGTTACCATATGGTCATCCCTAGCTGCAAAGGAGGCTGGCAAATGCTCGTTAGCTGGGCACACTGCCACCTGAATGAAACAAGAATGGGTTTTAGATAGGTAACTATTACATTTTGGAACCCCTACTTTTAGACAAGTTAATGAATGGTGGTTTGTCCCTTCTTAGTTTGAGTTCACGGGTTGGAATCATATAAAAAATTCAGAGCAAAGACTTCTGGGAAGATGGCAGTGACATTTTGAATCTCTTTGAATTTCTCCATTAAAAACAGCAACTGGGTTAGCAAATCAAAAAACCTATGAACGACATCTACAGCACAATGGTGACAAGATATCACCACTAACACCAAAATCTGAGTAGGTGGAAACCACTGGCAGCTCAAAGACTCATGTGATATCAGCATTTTTGTGGAAAGAAGCAGAGGGAAGCAACAGGGTGTCTGAGAAATCTAAAAATAAAACAACCCCCAAAATAGCCAACAGGTACTCTGGAAAGTACAGTGGACCAATAGGAGAGCAGCTGGTAGAATGGGGGAGGGGGAATTTGGTACAACCAGTCTGCAGACTAAAGTAAGGCCTGAAGAAGCTGGAGCAGCCCAGGTCTTGTGAACTCTCAAATCCAAGTTGAAGTGTTTTTCCTGGACATCAGAATAGAAGCTGCAGGGAACAGAATAAAAACGGGGTAAGGCAGTGATATTTGGGGCAAATGAAAGGGAAATTTAGATGAGATGAGGGAGGGTAATGGAACCAAGAAATCTCAAAGTATGAGGCCATGTTTCCAAATGCTTCATGAAAACAGAGGAGGAAGCTGTAGAACTTTGAATTTAGCAGAGCTAACCTAACTCACCCCTCTCTCCTAAATATGCAGGAAAGCTAAATTCACATAAAAATGAGCACCAGAAAGGACTGTGGGCAAATCTCATAATGAAGTTATCGTAGAATAATGAAAACAAGGAGCAGAATTACATCCCTAATGAAATGAAAACATTCCAGAAAGACATGCCCACAAAGCCAGATAAAAACTCTTAATATTTCAAAATGAGGTGATGTAAATTAGTGAAATAGTGTAAGATGTGAAAGGAAAGCACACATCAGAATTAGAAAGCAACAAGTAGGTAATAAAGCTCAGGAAAGAACTGAAAGAAAAGGGAAAACTCATTTCACAAATGAAGATTGAAGTAGAAGGAATGAGAGAGTAGCCTAGTTTTTGTACAACAGATAATGCCTTAAGTGAATAAAAATGAAGGAGAAAATTTAAATTCCAGAATGAATAAAGAGAAATCAAAAACTTCAAGAGAAAATGACAAATAGAAGGGATGGGCAAAAAAATCTAAAGGTGTATTATACATGTCCACGAAGAAGAAAAAAATGAGGCAAATAGAGGAGAATAAATACAAGAAACTATAAGAAGAAGAAAAAACTCCACCCCTCCAAATTCTTTAAAGACTTGAGACTGCATATACAAAGGGCACACCTCATACCTGGGGAAATCAACACAGAAAACCAACATTGAGACATATTCTAATAAAATTAGTAGATTTTAAAGAAAAAATGTTTGGGGCAACCAGGCTAATAAAAAATTCATTTATAAAGAAAAAAATCAGTTTGTCCATATACAGTCAATTAATATTTGATAAAGGAGCCTTGGATATACAATGGGGAGATGACAGCCTCTTCAGCAGCTGGTGTTGGAAAAACTGGACAGCTACATGTAAGAGAATGAAACTGGACTACTGTCTAGCCCCATACACAAAGGTAAACTCAAGGTGGATCAAAGACCTGAATGTAAGTCTTGAAACGAATAAAACTCTTAGAAAAAAGCATAGGCAAAAATCTCTTGGACATAAACATGAGCGACTTCATGAACGTATCTCCCCAGGCAAGGGAAACAAAAGCAAAAATGAACAGGTGGGACTATATCAAGCTGAAAAGCTTCTGTACAGCAAAGGACACCATCAGAACAAAAAGACATCCTACAGTATGGGAGAATATATTCATAAATGACCTATCTGATAAAGGGTTGACATCCAAAATATATAAAGAACTCACGCACCTTAACAAACAAAAAGCAAATAATCTAATTAAGAAATGAGCAGAGGACATGAATAGACACTTCTCTAAAGAAGAAATTCAGATGGCCAACAGGCACATGAAAAGGTGCTCCACATTGCTAATCATCAGAGAAATGCAGATTAAAACCACAATGAGATATCACCTCACACCAGTGAGGATGGCTAACATCCAAAACACAAACAACAACAAATGTTGGCGAGGATGTGGAGAAAAGGGAACCCTCCTACACTGCTGGTGGGAATGCAAATTAGTTCAACCATTGTGGAAAGCAGTATGGAGGTTCCTCAAAAAACTCAAAATAGAAATACCATTTGACCCAGGAATTCCACTCCTAGGAATTTACCCTAAGAATGCAGCAGCCCAGTTTGAAAAAGACAGATGCACCCCTATGTTTATTGCAGCACTATTTACAATAGCCAAGAAATGGAAGCTACCTAAGTGTCCATCAGTAGATGAATGGATAAAGAAGATGTGGTATATATACACAATGGAATATTATTCAGCCATAAGAAGAAAACAAATCCTACCATTTGCAACAACATGGATGGAGCTAGAGGGTATGCTCAGTGAAATAAGCCAAGCCGAGAAAGACAAGTATCAAATGATTTCACTCATATGTGGAGTATAAGAACAAAGAAAAAATACTGAAGGAACAAAACAGCAGCAGGCTCACAGAACCTAAGAACGGACTAATAGTTACCAAAGGGAAAGGGACTGGGGAGGATGGGTGGGAAGGGAGGGATAAGAGGGAAAAAAGGGCATTACAATTAGCAGATGTAATGTTGGGGGGGCACGGGGAGGGCTGTACAACTCAGAGAAGACAAGTAGTGATTGTATAGCATCTCACTATGCTGATGGACAGTGACTGTAATGGGGTTGGTGGGGGGGACCTGATGAAGGGGGTAGTTTAATAACCATAATATTGCACATGTAATTGATTAATGATACCAAAATAAATTATATTTAAAAATACCAGTTTGTCATCAGGTTTTTGACAGAAGCACTTATGTCAGAGGACTGTAAAGTAACAACTTATCTAAGATACACAAAGAGATGAGATGTGACATAAGGATTTTACATACGACCAAACTGACTTTCAGGTATAAAGGCCACAGACTAAATGTTATCAACATGGACGAACACAGGAAATAGTCTCATAGGACCTTTCTAAGGGAAATTCTAGGGAACATACTTAGGACAATCAAAATGACTGGTAAGATATTGACATACAAGGTGATGAGCACTAAATATATATTTACTTGTAAACTAAGAATAAATGATGGTTATAAAGGAGAGAATATAGTTTGTAGTAGTTATATGCCCTTAAAATAAATGTGTAGTATATAACTAAAAAAAAATAGGAGAATGGGGAGAATATAAGGCAGAATAAGCTTGGTGATTTCCTTATAGTTATTAACAAGAGTAAAAGAATATTGCTTCAAATCAGATGCTGGAGAAGAAGAGAGGGGAGGAAGTTACTAGAAATGTCAAAGTTCATAAGAGGGAAACAATCGACAATAATTGCCCTCCTCATTCTAAAATTCATATGGAACCACAAAAGACCCCAAATAGCCAAAGCAATCCTGAGAAGGAAGAATAAAGCTGGGAGGATTATGCTCCCCAACTTCAAGCTCTACTACAAAGCCACAGTAATCAAGACAATTTTGTACTGCCAGAAGAACAGACCCATAGACCAATGGAACAGACTAGAGAGCCCTGATATAAACCCAACCATATATGGTCACTTAATATATGATAAAGGAGCCATGGACATACAATGGGGAAATGACAGCCTCTTCAACAGCTGGTGTTGGCAAAACTGGGCAACTACATGCAAGAGAATGAAACTGGATTATTGTTTAACCCCATACACAAAAGTAAACTCGAAATGGATCAAGGACCTGAATGTAAGTCATGAAACCATAAAACTCTTAGAAGACAACATAGGCAAAAATCTCCTGAGTATAAGCATGAGCAACTTCTTCCTGAACGCATCTCCTCGAGCAAGGGAAACAAAAGCAAAAATGAACTCATGGGACTACAACAAACTAAAAAGTTTCTGTATGGCAAAGGACACCATCAACAGAACAAAAAGGCATCCTACAGAATACATTTGTAAATGACATATCCGACAAGGGGTTAACGTCCAAAATATATAAAGAACTTAGACGCCTCAACACCCAAAAAGCAAATAACCTGATTAAAAAATGGGCAGAGGATATGAAAAGACATTTCTCCAAAGAAGAAATTCAGATGGCCAACAGACACATGAAAAGATGCTCCACATCACTAATCATCAGGGAAATGCAAATTAAAACCACAATGAGATATCACCTAACCACTAAGGATGGCCAGCATAGAAAAGACTAAGAACAAGAAATGCTGGCAAGGTTGTGGAGAAAGAGGAACCCTCTTACAGTGCTCGTGGGAATGTAAGCTAGTTCAACCATTGTGGAAAGCAATATGGAGTTTCCTCAAAAAACTAAAAATAGAAATATCATTTGACCCGGGAATCTCACTCCTTGGAATTTACCCAAAGAATACAACTTCTCAGATTCAAAAAGACATATGCACCCCTATGTTTATTGCAGCACTATTTACAATAGCCAAGAAATGGAAGCAACCTAAGTGTCTATCAGTAGATGAATGGATAAAGTAGAGGTGGTACATATACACAATGGAATACTATTCAGCCATAAGAAGGAAACAAATCCTGCCATTTGCAACAACATGGATGGAGCTGGAGGATATTATGCTCAGTGAAATAGCCAGGCGGAGAAAGACAAGTGCAAATGATTTCCCTCATTTGTGGAGTATAACCACGAAGCAAAACTGAAGGAACAAAATAGCAGCAGACTCAGAGACTCCAAGAAGGACCTAGTGGTTACCAAAGGGGAGGGGTGTGGGAGGGTGGGTGGGGAGTGTGGGAGAAAGGAATTGTGGGGTATTATGTTTAGTACACATGGTGTGGGGGGGTCACGGGGAAAACAGTGTAGCACAGAGAAGGCAAATACTGAATCTGTGGCGTCTTACTGCACTGATGGACAGTGACTGAATTGGGGTATGGGTGTGGACTTGATAATATGGGTAAATGGAGTAACCACATTGTTTTTTCATGTGAAACCTTCATAAGAGTGTATATCAATAATACCTTAAGAAAAGAAAGGCTAAATAGATGGCGACAAGTGCTCATCACCAGGGGGAAGATGTGATAAATTCTACACCTGTACTCTGAAAAACTATAAAACTGTTAAAGAAGAATAAGGTAGATCTTTATGTGCTGACAAGAAAGGTATCTGGGACATAAATATTTTCAGTAAAAGAGCAAATTGCTTAAAAAAAAATTTCTCTCCCCAAACAGATGGAGTTAAAAAATTTAAATAAAGGAAATAATTAGAACAAAAGAACTAACCTATGTAAATATTAACACAAAAACGAGGAGAGAGCAAGCAAATAAGTAGACCACACAGTGAAAAACTATTTGTAGTAGGCCTACCCTCTCCACAAGGATACCTTCCAAGCTCCCCCAGTGGATGTCTGAAACTGCAGATAGTACCACAACCTATGTACACTATGCTTTCTCCTCTACATGCATACCTATGATTAAATTTAATTTATAAATTAGGCACAGTAAGAGATGAACAACAATAACCAATAATAAAATACAATTATAGCAATATACTGTAATAAAAGTTATATGAATGTGGTCCATCTCTCTCAAAATGTCTTACTGTGCTGTACTCACTCTTCTTCAAGAGATGATGTGAGATGACAAAAGCTTATGTGATGAGATGAAGTGAGGTGAATGACGTGGGCGCTGTGATGTAGCCTCAGGCTACTGCTGACCTTCTGACAGTTGACTGCAGGTAAGTGAAACCGTGGATAAGGGGGAACCACTGTATATAGAAGAGTAGAAATGTTCAAATAGGTGTGGTTGTGTACCTCCCTCTGCTTGGCTTTTTGTGTAAAAGGAATCAGTGTTAATCAATCTTGAAGGGCAAGTGTGAGAATTTATGTTATGTGATTTCCAGTGTCCAATATATAATGTGTTGAACCAAAGGATCTCTAGCCTTCTCAGCCAGGGAAGGGCAAAGCTAGGACTGGAAAGCAGGACTGTCTTACTCCAAAGTTGGCTCTTTCTTTACTATGCTATAAAGGCAGAACATATCCCTTGAAAGTTGGAATTACAGGATTTTGAGAGATTTGGCAAGAAGAGCTTCATGGAAGACAAGGCATTTGAAGAAATGAGAGTCCAGCTTAAGCAGGGCCATGAAGGATTCAAAAACAAACAAACAAACTGAGATGTGTTGGTGACAAGGTTAAGGGGCCTGTAAGATCAGTTTTAGTTTCTTAGACCTGTACCTCATCGTTTTCCCAGGAATAACTTATAAACCAAAAACTGATAACCAGTTCTACTGGATGCACTGGTTGAGAGTATGGTTTAGAAGAGTGAGTGTCTAAAGATGGGGCCTCATATACTAGACAGGAAGGTCCAGACAGCAAGCACGCTGCTCTGATGTGCACCCCGAGGGCTCAGCACAGTCCCTGGCCCAAGCTCATGGCTGAGCAGATTCTGGTGGAGTGAATTAATAAGGTAATATATAAAATAGAATACGTTTTTCAAGCCCACTTCAGGTAACAGTATTTATTGACTCAACATTTGTATCATTCAGGATAGGTTAGATTACTTCAAAACAACAAGTCCAAACTATCAGCAGGGTTTTATTTCTTATTCATATTACAAGTTTATCACCAACTGACAGGGAAGCTCTGTTCATTATAGTCACTCAAGGCCCCTGTGTGGATGGAGCAACCACCATCTCAAACATTGTTGGTCACTGTGCTCTAGGAAAAGAAAGTTCTTGAGGCTCTCACAATGCCAATTAAATCTTCCACCTGTAAGGAACACATGTCACTTCTACTCCCAGTTCATTAGCCAGAGCTGTTACAGGACCATCCATACCTAACTTCACAGAGAGCCATAAAGTGTAATTCTATTATATGCTTAGAAGGAGCTGGAAATACTCAGTAAACAGTATTAATGACTATCACATTGTTTGAAAGATGGATAATGGGGCTCAATTAAGTTACATAGTAAGAAAGAACAGTGTACACAATTATCCTTCTTATAGATGAGGTAACTCAAGCACTAAGAAGTTACTAGCTCACATTAACCTGCTATTAAACCAGAAACTGGGTTCAAATATGCATTTGTTGGACTCTAAAGCCTTTACCTACAGCCTCCCAGGCACTGAAGTATTGTGGGTAAAATTGTAACATTTCCAGAGTATCTCGCCTGACTTTACTGTATTTGTATATCCTCAGGGGTGGAGAGAAGTTCATCTTCATGTCAATGGGTAATTACCTGGGCAACCGAGGGTGTGTCTGAACCTGAGAGTTTAAAGGGAGGGGCTGGCTTGCTTCTTCTGGAGCAGGAGAGAGAGACAGCCCTGGACTGCAGTTTGTAAGCAATAAACGGGTTTTAAACTTTATTTCTCCCTTTGACTGATTTCGGTTTTTAGAGGTGTTTTGTCCTGGGATTTCCTCTCCCTGGACTTACAGTATTCATGTGAAAACACTTGATCCTGCCTCTTCATCATAAATACTTGGAGATGAGGCACCAAGTAGCTTTACCTTCACCCCTAGATTTCATTTTACTGCCTCTGTGTCATCAGCAGAAGGTTAAATCAACCTAGGGCAGTTTAAAAGGAGAAAAAGCCATTTCTGAGGCCTAGATTGCATACTTTGCTTGTACTATATGGATTTTCCCTCAAGGATCTCCTTCTTTCTTCATTGCTCTTCCCTTTGAAATATGACCCCCAAGGAACAGGCAGCAGAGGAAGGACCCTACAGCCAACAAAAGGTGCAACCTGGCTCCAGAGAGGGTACATCAAAGGAAGGAGGAGGTTGAGCCTATTTTCAATTTGCTGAACCTTTCAAATTCTTCCCCAAGACTTGGAGTTTGGTAAAAAAAAAAAAAGACTTAGATTTATACTAGTGGTATGTGTTCTCCACACCCCCCTAGTAAAGGTATTCCATGTGTTTTGAATTTATTTTTTGCTTTATTTATCAAAGTACTGTTGCACAAAAGACTTTGGATGTCCAAGGAACTTCCTTTCAAAATAAATGTCTTATTTTGCCCTTGGAAATGGCTAAACACATTTTATCAAGAGTCAACAGCCTTTTCTCTTTAATGGACTGAATTTGACATTAAACAGATTGCAGAAGGGGAGAAAGAACGGTTACCACAACTCCCTGATAATTTCAAACTATAAGATGCCCAGAAGTATACAATAAACAAAGCCTTTGAAATGAAAACTTTAGGAAAATGATGGCTTATTTAAAAGTGTTAGGACAATTTGAGAACAAAAAGTAGTTCCCACATCTCTGTACCTTTTTGGGAGAGAGTGGTGCTTTAAGATGAAGAGTCCAGATCCTTCAGGACCTCCCATTAATCCTATGTTAGATATTCTTTGCCTATCTTTTCTATTTATTGCTTTTTAAAAAACTACTTGTTGTTACTTTCTTTCTTCTGTTTTGATTACAAAATGTCTTCCTTTTGTTATGACATTACTGTTGTGCTTCTTTGTTTTTGAGGTCCTTCTAGTTAACATTCATTTCTATAATGATTTCCCCTTTATTTCTCTGTCTTCCTAGAGTTCTATCACGTAATTTCTAAGTTTTTCTAGTACTAATGCTTTCATATTTTATATCATTTTCTTAACTTATTTTATTCCATGTCGAAGGATTAGGTTATTGTTTCATCTATATACTGCACGTCTTTCTGGAATGCTTTCATTGTCTATAAGGATGCTTTTTAATCTTCTTTTATACAAGCTTAGAAAGATAACGTGACTCTCCCAAGATCCTACAGCTATAGTGGCAAAGCATGTATTCACACCTTTGTTCCTGACTCCAAAGCCTGTAATCTTTCTACTCATAATGTTTATCATACATTGAAAGTCTACTATGTGGCAGGCAATTTACAAACAAAATCTCATTTAATATGGCATCTGTAAGTCTGGGGAGAGGAAATCCCAGGGCAAAATACCTCTAAAAATTGAGATCAGTCAAAGGGAGAAATAAAGTTTAAAATCCACTTATTGCTTACAAACTGCAGTCCAGGGCCTTCTCTCTTTCCTGCTCTGGCAGAAGCAAAACCAGCCCTCCCCCTCACCTCTCAGATACAGATAAGCCCTCCGTTGCCCGGATAATTTCCCATTAATTTGGAGATAAACTTCTCTCCACCCGTGAGGAATGATGCAAATGCACTAACGCCATACTTCTTTCCACCTCTGAATGCCTATTGATATGCAGATGTACTAAAGCCAGGCAAGATATTCTGGAAATATTACAATTTTACCCACAGGCCACCCCTCCAGAAATCTCGCCCTACAATTTACTCGTTTCCCCTCTTCTGGCCAATGGCCAAAATAATGACATACAATAGCAACAGCAATAAAATCTTGATAATCCTCAAGCCAGAGGATTCAGCCTATGTAGATTAAGTAAATGTACTTTACAGCACAATCTCTCACTAAGCACAAAATATGTTTCTACACTTGTTTATTCATTCCTAACAATCATGCTAGATTACTCACAACTTTTACTGAACATTAGACAAAGTCAAGCCTCTCTTTAAGCATTTTTTTCTTGACAACAGCAATACAATCATAATTCTCAAGCCATTGGATTCAGCTAGGTTCAAAGTCCTATGCAGATTAAGTCCAAAGCTCATCTATTCCAGCCATCACGTGTCAGCTGCAGCCAGGGGCACATCCAGGGCACAAGGACTGTAGAAGCAAATAACCATAATTTTGGCGGGGCCACTTTGCTGTTACTCCAGGAATACACAGGAGGCCAACTTCCAGGCCTTTTCCCCAAGGTGTCAGAAGAGCCAGCCATCGCTGATGCATGTGTTGAAATGTCCAAGGCCACATCCATTTTATTCCTAATTGCTGCACCCATCCTTGCAACACATGTCCAATAAAGTGGATGCCTTGATCACTCTTAATCACCTGTGGCCGGCCATAGGCTGCAAAGAGACGCTCTAGGCCCCTGTTGGTGGTTTGCTGATCTGCACAATGTGCAGGGCACTCCTTCTGGGCTTGGCTGACTTCTTCAAAGGTCAGTGGCAAACCCCACTGACGGGCTACAACCCACATTGTCTTTTGCCCCGCATGCAACAAACACCGATGTAGCCATTGGGCCACTTCAGATGCAGGCTTTCCTTCTTGGCAGAGCATCTGGGCCAATGTATCTGCTTCATCATTCCCTGGGGATGCGAAAGGCAAATGGCCAGTCACATGATATAACGTAAGTGTGCTACACCACTCCGTGGCCTTTGGGGTCCAGTCTCTCACCCACCCTGCAATGGGATAGGCAGTTATTACCTTGGTTGGAGCTGTACCAGTGATGGGCTCCGTAGCCAGCAAGGCGTGGTACACAGCAGCCAGTGCTTCTCTATCAAGGTGACCTGGACCTCTGCTCCTTTCCATAGTTGTGAGCAGGCTCCGGCCGGCAGCAGGAGCAGCAGCAGTGGTGGAAGCAGTAGTCTTAGGTTTGGTCCACAGGCCGGGGTCACACGGCCAGCAGCGGTGGTGGTGCCTCCATGACCACATGAGTGTAGACACGTGTCCCTCGGCGCAAGTGTCACTTCTCCCTATCATTTCTAGGGGCAGCCCTCCCAAACGTCACACCCATTATAACAGATTTTGGGTTCAGAGGAATCCTGCTGACTGGGTCAGATGTAAGTCCAGGCAGAGGAAATCCCAGGGCAAAATAGTGCTAAAAACTGAAATCAGTCAAAGGGAGAAATAAAATTTTAAATCTGTTTATTGCTTACACAGGGCCTTCTCTCCTGCTCCAGCAGAAGCAAAACCAGCCCTCCTCCTCACCTCTCATGTACAAATGAGCTCTCCATTGCCCAGGTAATTACCTATTGATATGGAGATAAACTTCACTCCTGAGGAATGATGCAAATGCACTAAAGCCATACTTCTTTCCACCTCTGAACGCCTATTGATATGCAGGTGTACTAAAGCCAAGGGAGATATTCTGGAAATATTACAATTTTACCCACAGCATCTTACAAGATGGCTTTATTTCTGATGAAAAACTAAGGCTCTGAGAGCAACTGCAGATGATTGTGGCTATTCACAGTGCTTTCAACAGCTCCAGGGCACTAGCTCCTTAGTTCCTGCTCAACAGCAATGGTGTGGTTCTAACAGCAGCAGTGGTGTTACCCTCAGCAGATCAGCATTGCATGTGGGCTCAGGGGCCCTATTGTAGAGGGAGCAGCATCTTCCTGAAAGTCGGGTAAAAACTCCATTCTCCTTTTTGCTCCTACAACCCTTTTATTTCTCCTTTATGCTCTTTCAGCCCTTCTAATACTTTTGTTATCAATTACCTGCATTAAATCTCTTTGATTTAAATAACAAAAAGTTTGTTGTCCTGAATAGACACTATCTGATGCAGTTACTTTCATTCAATCATTCTTTTGTTCATTTGACAAACATTTATTGACTACCAATATTATGGACATTTTGGAAACAATGATAAACAAGATGACAAAGTCCCTGTCCTTGTGAAGCTTGTATACTAATGGAAAGACAGACAATAAGTTATCCAAGATGATTTCAGATTGATAAGTGCTATAAAAATAGAACTGCCTTAAACAATAAATAACCGTCTCTCTTTTGTAAATGCAGTCAGGAGGTAAAGGTAGGTAGCCCAAGATCGGTATGGTTGCTCCAAGTAATCAAGTCTCCTTTTAGCTCAGTACTTGATTTGACTAGGGGAGACCCTCTTCCTGTGGTAGAAGAGGTCCAATATGGTGGTAGGGGGGAGGCAATACATCCGAGTTCAGTGCAGCTGGATAGAGGAAGGAAATAAAGAGGGGAAAAGAACATGTACTAGCTCTCTTGTAAGCAGTATTTCTGGGAAGCTACCATGCAATATTTTGATTATGTTTTATTGGCCTAGACACATTTACATGGCTCCATCTAGCTGCAAGGGAGACTGGGAAATGTAGGCACCTGCCCAGTTACAAATTGAGGTTCTTCTATTCAGAAAGAAAAGGAGAATAGATACTGGGGTAGACGACTGGTAGTTCCTACCAAAGGAACTAAACAAGGTGATCTGACTGCAAGTAACCTGTGGTGTGTTTCTGGACACTCATTTAGAATGATACTTTATAATCTTTCTCCATCACCAGATAGGTTTCTTCATGGCAGAGACTTGATCTACCTTTGTTTTCCATTTGTCCTGCAGTGCTTCAGACATGATTGACACTATCAACATGTTTTTGGAAATGAATATGATATAATCTTAAAGCAACTCAGTAAACTATTATTAGCAAACATTGAAGAGCAGTATGTGTGATCTCAATTTCTCTCACTGGATTATGAGTTTTTCCAGAGTAAATCACTGAATTTCTTTAGAGCACTGAAGGTTGACTGTGGTATGTTAATTGGTATTAAAAGGTGTTAGCAGTATGCCTCCAGAGATCTCACTGTCGCCTAATGCAATCAGAGAAGACTTCATTTAGTGGGACTTGGGTTGGTGAAAAGACTTTATCCTCACTGGCAGGAAAGTTATAATATTTGTATGGCATTGTATTACATCCTCACATCATCGGATGCCATCTTTATTTTTATAGATCAAGAAATGAGAGGCCCAGAGAAGGTCGAGATATTCCACTTAGCAAGTGGCAGAGCCGGAACTAGAAACCAGGTATTTCTAAAATAAATGCACCTGTGAGGAAAGAGATTTTCCATTTCAGTAAAATTAGTAGCTTTGTGGAGAGGGCCACAGCATTCCTTTGGTTTCACTTTCAGGCGGTCGATAAAGTAAATTGGGAGAGGTATGGGCGAATCATTTTTCCTGATACAACAGCCGAATTCCAATCATCACTGCCACCAGTTACGGCTTTGTAAAAGACTACGATTCCCAGCCTACCAGAGGCACCTCCGGGAAGACTCGGACTCCCAGCATGCTGTGCTTTGGAACTCGGAGTCCCAGTATGCAACGCTCCTCCTCGCTCCCAAAGGGCCCTCGAAACTACAGTTCCCAGCATGCAGTGCCGACCCCTGTTTCTGGCTCCCGGCCGAACCCTTCTTCGGAAAGACCTTTAGGACTCCAGAGGGCCGGTCCTGGAGTCCCAGCCCTCTTTGGGGGACGTGTCTGTGGGGCAGTTCTGGCCGGCTGGGCCTATCTCGACGAAACCTAAAAGGAACGGATTGGGGCTTGGGACGGGCTTTCCTCAGGCAGCGTTTGAGGCAGCCCCAATGGGGGGGCTTCCTGGGGCTTTCCTCCCTTTGAACTGCGGTGGCGGGCCGTCTCACTCTCTCCTGCATCCCTCAGAGTACGGGCCGCCATCACCATGGCCGCAGCTGCCAGTTGGCCTTGCGGCGGCGGGTCGCGGGACATTCTGTGGCGCGTGAGTTCTTCGCGCACTGTGGCGCGTGCTCGGCCGCGGTGGGGTCGGGCTGGGCGGGCGAGCGCTGGCCGCGCGGGGCAGGAGAGGGGTTCACTAGTACAGCGTGGGGAGCGCGTGGGGAGGGGGCAACCCTAGGGTCTGACTGCCGTGTGGTGGGGGGCCTCCTGAGTGGTAGCTGGTTACATGGTGGGAGGGGCGTGCTAGGGAAAGCTGGTTACGGGGCGTTCGCGTGCGGGATGTCCTGAGTGCAAACTTGTTACGGGGTTAGAGAGCAGTATTAAGTGGAAGCTGATCAGTGTCGAAGGGATGACCTGTAAGGGAATTGGGGCAGGGAATAGGGAAAAGTTCTATGCAAGGGTGACCTACCAAGTGCAAATAAATAATTTGTTGATTACGTGGGATAAAAAGTAGGAAGAACTGTCCAGAACTGGAAATGTGGCGTGGCCTTAGCAGAGTCTGGGAACTAGGTAAGCAGGACAGGTATTCTTCGTTAAGTTAGAAGAACGTGTGCGCTGTTGGGATAGAGATGAGATACTACTTCTTCTTGAAGTGGAATCACCTGCATCCATTCTGTGTAAGGAAAAAGAGAAATAGGAGTAAGATCCCTTGTAGGATAGTGCTTGCCTCCAGTGGCACTGCCATTTACCGTGTATCCCAAGCGAAAACTTTGTTTTCCTAAGTCTTACCTATTCTGTAGCACCTATATTATCAATCACCAGGGGCCTGTAGATTGTACTTCAGAGATGTGGCCGCAATTTTTTTTCCTGTTTTCTTTTCTCATTGCCGTTGCTTTCCTTCAGACACTGACTGTAAATCGTTGGCTGTGGCAATTGTAGTGGGCTGCCTCCTGCTTGTCTCCTCTCAAGAGTCTTGTCCTCTCTGCTCCATCTTCAACATAGCCACTTTACAAACACAAGGGCGTTCAGCCTTCCAAAACATAAATCTAGTTGTCACTTCGGTGCTTTAAACCTCAGTACCTCTTCTTGTATTCACTTCCTCAACAGTAAATCTTGTGTCCCTTGTATGGTAGGCACTGGGGATTGAGACATGAATGTGATGCAGTAGTCCAACAGGAGTACCTATCTAATAATTTTAACCACAATTACAGTATACAGATGGTTCACATAAAATGTATACAGCTTTTAGATATTGACATATCTGTCAGTTAAACCTAGAGAGGAAAGTATAAGTTGCTGTAAATACAGTTGTAAAATTAAAGACAATTCTCCCTTCTCCATTGCGATATTTAAAGTAACACCTGACTTTGGACTAATGCAAGCATCAGTTTACTGATAATACAAGATTCTGTAGTGGTTTGTAATGTTGTTAATAGTAGTAACCATTGGGGTTTATATATAGCTGCATGGACTATGTGCTGGGTGTTAATATTTTTGATGAACGTCTTGTATGAAAAGAGGATTTGCATAACTGAAATAGTTTAACTGACTTCATGATTGAGGGATTTTTAATTAGTTAATTACAGGTTTAATTGTTTAATTATAGGTTTTGGGCTGGAGAATAGTTGCAAGTATTGTGTGGTCAGTGCTGCTTCTGCCGGTCTGTACCACAGTATTTATAATCTTCAGCAGCATTGATTTACTTCATCCTATACAGTGGCTGTCTGGTAAGTGATACTCAGTTTGGGAAAAACAAATTTATAGGACCTACTTTTCAACATAAAACTTACAGTATGTTTCAAATAATTTATTTTAAGTTACTGTCTGTATTGACTGACATGGCAAAACATTTATTTTGAGATAATCGTTAAGGCATTTTCTTCCTAATATAAACCACCTTTTCATTATATAACAAGATTAGTAAACCTGTCAGAGACTATGGATTATTATATGGACAAAAAGATCATTAGAAGACCACATAAGTGAAAACTTAACTTAGGTTTTGTTTGTCTTTTTGACAACTTTTTTGAGATTGTCTTTTTAAGAAAGAGAGCTGTTCTTACCTATTTAAAAATTGTGGGTAGAAAATATGACACATATCTCTTTTAAAAACTAAAATTAAGAATACTTCATTTTTATATTGTGGCTAATAAGAAAGTTGAGAAGAGAGAAAAGGAGGAAAGAGTTGAAGACTAAGGAACAGAGTTAAGTGCAAATATTGGTGAGGAGGGAAAGACTGGAGCAGACTAAATGTATCTCAGAAATCTTGGACACAAAATAAAATTACTAAGTTCATTTAAATATAACTATGCTAATTATTAATAGCTACTCATTATTGCTATCTACTGTGGGCTGGGCACATGCTACCCACTTTAATAATATTACCTCTTATCCTTCCTACAAGTCTGTGTAATAAAGAGGTATTATTCCTATTTTATAAGTGAGGAAACTGAAACTCAGGTTATATAAGGTCGTGCAGCACACGCAGCTAGTGAGTAACTTAAATACGATTAGAACATTTGTCTCTAACTTCAAAGCCTGTGTTTTTCTACTCTGCCACACAGAATTAAAAAAATAAAAAGAGAAATGTTGCCAGAATAGGTTTTAAAGTCTTTACAGTATTGCCTAAGGCTTAGAAACCCAAATACTTTTGAAATTCTTTTTATTTCCCTCCCAACAATAGCAATAAGTTTCTCTTGCTTTGGAAAGTGGGAAGTGTGTTGATTTAATTTTTTAGAAGAAAATGCCAGTTCTCAAGGAGTTAGAAGCTTTACCTTGTAGCTTTTGGAGATAGTGCTGCTAAAGAATTAAAGTCATATTAAGTTTTTTGTTGAGACATGTCTATCACTTCTTGGATGGGTCCCCCCAGGTCAGATGAAATAAGGCTAAAGTCAGTGCAGGGATGGCAAGTATTTCTGTAAGCATCTTGCCGAATCTGCATCACTCAGCGATCTTGGCTGTCCAGCCTCAACTTCAGAGTATTCAGTACTGCAGTCTGCAGCCATTACCAGTAGTTCAGAATTGGCACTAAAGATAAACACTTTTTGCTATTTTATTGCCAGGGGTTCTCTCATATTAACACTTTTTGTCCAGATTGGATCTGAATTTTTATGCCATTTTTCTCATCAAATGTTACTTGTCCTCTTCAACTTTTCCTTCACAGTCTTTTCAGAGAAATTGTACTTTTTCCTTGGTTATATCCAGGCACATCAATCAGCTCTTTCATTCTTTTTAGCTCAGTATAATATGTGGGTTTAATTATGTATGCTTAATAAATATTTTTCAATTTTGGTCAGTGAATTACACTTTTAAGAATGGTTTCATTAAGTCAGTCTATTCAGCAGATGTCTTTGTTTTTTCACTTTCTCTTGTTCATGTTTTAAGCATAATATATACATACTTTAAATTTTCCCATATTTTTGAAATGTGATATTGATTGTTGAACTGTTGCAAATGTGACTGGTTAGTATTTCACAAGGATGCCATGATTTTTTGTAAATTTAGCTTATTTAGATGATTTATGGATTATGCTATTTCTAAAAATATTTGTTTAGCTATTAAGGGCTAATTGCATGTATTAAAAGAGAGCTGAAAAATATTTACATTTTAAAAAGAAACTTTGTTGGTATATTACTAAATGTGGTACTCCTCTGTTTCACATGGTGAAGTATTTTTGCATATAGTAGTATTTTGTCTGATGTTAACATCTGGGTCATCTAAAGGAAGTTCTAGTATAATGTTAAAGGAACCAGAGCTCAGTCCAACTAACTCACACTACAGTTCTTAAGTTGATGTCCTGTAAGACCCATTGGCAGTGTATGAGTAAATTCTTAAAGAAAACTTAAAATTACAAATGTGGTTCACACCCCTTTTCTGTTGCAGTATGCTGATCATTGCTATATGACTGAATGAACTTACTAATTCGTCTCTCTTGTGTTTTAGATTCTTTCAATGATCTCTATAGTTCATATGTAATCTTTTACCTCCTGCTGCTGTGTGTAGTAATAGTAATAATAAGTATTTTCAATGTGGAGTTCTATACAGGTGAGTTTACCAATGTTAATCGTTTTAAAAATAAGTTTATTTTGCTGAGGGCTGACTCAATGACTTTTGTATGTGGGTGTGTATAACAGGCTGTGTTTTGTGTCATTTAAAAATGCATCTAGAATCATGCTTTGAATTAACTTAAAATCCATTTGAATACTAGTTTCTCTATTTTAAAATATATTTAGAGCTTACTTAGGACAAATATTGTATGATTCTACTTTATATATGTGAGGTATCTAGAGTACTTGTCAAATTCGGAGAGACAGGAAGCAGTGTGCTAGTTGCGGGGGCTGGGGGAGGAGGGAGCAGGGGATGTTTAATGGGTACAGAGTTTCAGTGGGGGAAGGTGGGGAAGTCTGGAGATGGACGGTGGTGATGGTTGCACGACAATGTGAGTGTACTTACTGCTGCAGAACGGTACGCTTAAAAATGGTTATAATGGTAAACTTTATTATGTATATTTTGCCACAATAAAAAATATTTTAGACCTTTTAATAGTTCACAGCTGGTATTAAAGTTGTGATGCAGCAGATGTATTATAAAAATAACTCATTTAGAGGGTAGGAGATCAGGACCAGGTGATTTCTAAGGTCCTTTTCAAATAAAAGTCTGTTAATTCTATGATTTTCCAAAAAATTAAAAAATATTATGTTTTGCCTTAGGAAAATCACCTGCTAAATTCCAGAACTTTTTATTTTTCTCATTTTCTCTCCTTATTCTTTCTGCCTTTTCAGATTCCTTGAGTCTGTCCTTAAGGTACAAGAAGAAACTTTTTTGGACACTTCTGTTTTTGACTATAGCATCATTCTTTTTAGCTCTTCAGTAGTTCCGTGTTAAATATGATATACAATTTCAAATCCTACTGTGGCTGTTATGATATGTAGCCTTTTCCTTTGCTTTCCTAATCCCTCGCTGCTGGCTGATGGATCTCGTTTACTGTTGAAGCTGTACAGAACTCCCTGGCTTATAGCATGTGTTCTTTCACACCCTCCCATGGGCCTGGGCCACCTGGCTGTAAAGCCCAGACTAGGGCTCTGCAGCTAGCCATTCTTAAAGCCTGACTGGTCACTTTGCCTCAGTCCATCAACATTCTTCATGCATTTACTATGTGCCAGGCATTGTGTGAGGATAAGATATAAATGTATGGTCCCAGTTTTCCCCCAGATGATTGTGATTAATGGGGAGACACTAAGCATCAAACATTTTAGTACAATCCACTGGGTATGGGAGCATATAGGAGCACCATTTATCTCCCCTGGGGATCTTCCTGGAGGAGACGACACTTAGACCAAACCTTAAGGATGAATTCTATTAAGTAGACAAAGAAAATGATGTTCTAGAGAACAGGTAGAGGATATAAGAAGGCTTAGTGATATGGGAAGGTTTGGTGTGTTCAGAGTCCTGTTAAGTCAGTTGCATCGTCAACAGGCCCTCATGGGATTTCTTGGGGGGACGCAGGGTTATAGCAACCACTTCCCCAGAGTGTTAAGCATCTAAGTCCTCTCACTTCACACTTAATTTTCTAAGTCCCTACAGTCCCTTAACTTGGAGTATATTAAAAGAAGAATGAGTGCATAGGTACGTCAGGGAACCCCGAGCTAGCTGTTTTCAAAGATCACTATCTCTTACTACCCAACCACTTTCACCTCCCCCAGCTCACTTCAGAAAACTTTATTGTACTTATTTTTCTATTCATTGTTGTCACTATTTACCTAGTTTGTGGTTTATTTTTCACAAATAGACTGTATATATTGGCAATTTCAAATGCTGCAGTAAAGATAACATGTTGGAGGGGGAACACTATCTTTTGAAAGCCATTATTTTTGTTCTTTTATGGCACTTGGAAGAGGGTTAGGATAGGTGCTATCTGAGCCATCATGTCATTTTAATTAAAAAGAATTGAAAAATGTTGATCATGCTGTGCTTAGGGTTCATCTCTCCAGAATCTTTGGTTTTTCCCTTTTTGTGTACATCTCTTTGTATTCGATTTTTTTTAGAATTTTTCTATACTGTATTTTACATTGACTGTGGGTTTCTTCCTGCCCTTTGGAGTATTTGTGCAAGGATGAGAGGGAGTAGTCTAGGTCTTCTAATGTCATATGCTGGAGATTATAAAGCCCCAATCATGTGTTTTGTTTGCAGTTGTGCCTTCCATTCCCTGCTCCAGACTGGCCCTGATTGGGAAGGTCATTCATCCTCAGCAGCTCATGCACTCATTTATTCATGCTGTGATGGGAATGATGACGGCTTGGTGTGCGGCAGTGATAGCCAAGAGTCGATACAGTTCCCTTGTGGTTTCCTGCACTGGTACTGAGAGGTAATATTAAATACATGTTCTCTAAGGGACCTTGTATAGTTACTAAGCCAAAGGGGACTTGTATAAGTTAATAGTTTACGGGTATTCTTTGCTTTCTGGACTACTACAGAGGTACTTTTTAAATACACTGTATAACCAATGTTTTTGATGTTTTGTTATTGAATATAAGTTCTTAAAACCATTTATTCTATGCAACATGCTATGTTAGATGCTATTGGATTTATGAGAGTGATTTAGGTATAGGTATAGACTCTAAGCTCTTTGAGAGTTGAGACTAGTAGGGGAATTTAGACATGGACACAAATGGATGTAGTAGGAGAGAAATAGGAATGTATGAGAGACAGGACGTAGTAGGAAGAGAGTGAGATGTGCAGATGAGACCTGTGGGAGTTCAGAAGGCAGAGAGGATCCACACATGGCTTCTTGGAGGAGATGTATTTAGGTTGGAGTTTGAAGGAAGGGTAGTGTGGGAAGAATTAAGAAAAAATTATGAAATAATTATAGCTACGTTCTTTAGTAGAGTACTTTTATAATTTTGAGACTTACACAGTTCTTGAACACATGGCATTGATAAAAATTTCAAATTGATGTTCTGACTTTAAAAATCAAAAACCATTACTGGAGTAACCTTAAGTTCCCTATTTTCCACTGGCTTTAAAACAATGTTCATGAGTACTACTGGATACTTGATTTTCTTTTGTCCTCTAGTTACAGTTATATAAGGCAGCTTTTTTCCTGAAATGATAAATTTTCTTTAGTCAAAAGGATCTCTATGAAGGATTGCTGAGCTATAAGAGACAACACAGAGGGAAGTCCACAGTTATGGCACCTCTGTCAGGCATATACCATTTATTTATGGTTCCTCTCAGTCTGGATGCAGTTTACCAACTCACAAGCAGCGTGGCCAGTATCACAGGGGACATTCTTAGCCTTACCAGATTTCCAGAGGAACAAAGCTAGAGAGTTCATTAAAGGTCAGAATCTTATCTCATGCATCAGGGGTAAAGGGTTTCATCCATCTTCTGCCCACTCTTAACCTAAAGTAGATCCATTTGTTAGAATTTGGGGCATTTGTTAAGTGATTAAATCACAATTTTGCCATCAGTGAATACTGAGCTTAGAAGAGGAGTCTGTGGTTCTGTTGAATTAATGACCTACCTTTCTGCCTCCAGCGTAGACAGCCCTGCTGCACCCACCTGTATAAATGAGCATCACCTTTTTTTCCTATTGGCTGGAGCATTCATGGGCTATAGCTATAGCCTCCTGTATTTTATTAACAACATGAACTATCTTCCCTTTCCCATCATACAGGTAAGGTGATATTTGAGCATTACCTTATATCAGAAATTGGCAGAGTTAAAATTGCCTTAGTAAATGTATATATAACTGGCCTCAGTAATTCAAGATGTGATCAGCAAAACTTAGGACTGAGATCCTCAAAATGGCATTTGGAGAGGAAAGATTCTGTCTTTATGAGATTTTAACGTGTGTTTGAGAGCCGTCGCTGCCCTTCCTGCTGCCTCCCTCAGCATACTGCTTTGCTCTACTCTTTCCCTCCCTGCTAGGTAGTGGCAATTGCTCTGACCTAGCAGGGCTGGGGAAGGTGATGATGATATTCATGCAAAGTACCTTTGAGCAGCTGCCACCTTCTCTCTGAACTAAGAACCTCATGAGCTTGAGGATGTGCAAGTAAGTACAGAACATGTCAGTTACTGTCTCAAATCCTTTTCAGAACAAGCCATGATGTGTATCAATAAAAAAAACAGTTTTGCCTGGTTTGAGTGGGACTGGCTAAACTGTCTTTCAGTTAGGTTTTTAAAAATCTAATTTGGTAGGTGCGCAGTCTTGAACTCTTAACCACCTCTTCTGGCAGAAGCTAGAAAGATCAGTCAGATTTCTGCTGTGGCTTCAAGGTTCTCCCTAGCCCTGTTCCCACTCTTCCTGACCATGTTATTATCTGCTTCGTTCCCACTCTCTGGCAGGCTGAGGACTGGGCTTTGGAGCAAAAGTTTTAGGACCAGCTCCTTTCCACTAGGACTAAGTCTGGTGACGGGCAGGGATGGGTAAGCAAATGATGTGTCATGAGAGTGTAAGTATGAGAGTGCTGGTTCAGCTAAAATTTTCATATGCCTGTTGCATCCGTGAGAACAATTTGATAAAAATACACCTACTACAGGGAGATAGTGCTCATGGAATAGGATCTAGTTCTTACCTTCCTGCAGCCTGTGTGTGTATGAAGAAAGAGTCTTGTTTAGAAATTCTTCATACCTTGTGAAGATGAATTAAAAGCAGAGGATCAGCTATGCCACCTCAGAATTTCCCAAAGAGAAAAACCCCAAAGTCCTGTACAGAAATATGTAAATATCTTTTATCCAAACATAATTAAGAAGATAGATAATGAAGAAAAGACAATGTTAGAGAAAAATGAGATAACCCCAAAATACCTTGCTCCTCCATGGACCTTAGTTGAAAGTGACCATCTGTTTAAATTTAACATCACAGTTGTGCAATAGAGTAAATCCAATAATTGACATAGGAGCAGTCCAATAATTGACAGTGCTGATAAATTACTTCTTTTTACCATATAATGTCACATCTGTGAAGTCTGACTAATTATTTTCCTGGTAATTCCTTTTAATAGCATTTAGATTTATTCTTACATCCCAGAAGTTTATTCTCTGATGGTGATATTCAGCTTTGGCATCGGGTTCAACTTTGGCAGAATGTTGACTTTAAATTTGGCCATTCCATTTTTGGCCAGAGTGTATTTTGGGGGCATCTCTTATAACCATGAGTGTACAGTGGTATGTTGTCTACCCAGTTGGGTGCTGTTCTCCAGCCTGGGGATGGTTGGAGCAGGGATTTTGCTGAACAGGTGCAGTGGAGTATGGGAGGTGAGGATTTTGTCCAGAATAGTTGAAATGGTGGATCTCTGTGACCTGGGACCATGCTTTCTCATCCATCTGATTTGTAACTATTTTTGTCTAGCTGGGTAGATTTACCTCCCTAGAAGACTGAGGGGCAAAGAGGACACCATAGCTTAGCTTTCTTTCATTAGCCCTAAGAGCCTCATGTTCAGTGTCTGAACTTCTCTTAGCATTTTAAATTGCTGTGGGAAGCAGGATCATTTGCAGGAAAATTGCAAGCTTGATGCCAGAAATCAGTCCCATTCCTTCTCCTGAACCTTCATAAAGTCATGTGATGGTTATAGCCCCTCACTTTTTTTTAACCATTGAAGCTGATCAGAGAATGTTAGACCTTAAAAATATTTTTTTCTGCAAGCAGTAACAGCTCATATCATTCATCGTCATCATCATTTTGGGTGCTGCCTGTCAGCCAACTTCCTAAGTTAAATACTATAGATAAGATGAAAGTTCTCTTTGGCCTCTCTGGCCAGTCTCAATCTTTGCCCCAGAGATAACCTTCATGACCAGTTTCATGTAAATTCTTCCAGACCCTTTACTGTACATTTACACATATAGTACTGATAACATTATGTATCTTGTGGGGTGCAATTTCCATAAGTAGTTTTATATTGTGCATATTATTCAGTAACCACTTTTTTCATGTAATGATATGAAAAATTAGATCTTTTAAAAAAATCTAATTTTAATCAGTTTACCATTTGTATTTCTTTTAACTTGCCTACATTATTAAAACCAGTTCTGTTGCCCTCATCAAATTTCAGTGACAGACTGATAGGGAAAAGCAGAGCATTAGCATGAAGCAGGAGACAAATGGATGAACACCGGGACAGGGCTTGGCAAACTCTAGGTCCCCAAGACTGGAAGTATGAAATAAGATAAGATTTATAGAGCCTGGCACATAGTAAATATTCATTAAAGGGTAGCTCATAGCCAAATCACAAAAGAAGCCCCACAGGGAGTTGAAAAACTCTTCAGCTGAGAGCAAGAAGAGGATATATTAGCTCTTCTCTTAGTATCTGCTGAAATGTCTACCTGCTTCCCTAGCCTCTCTGGGCCTTGTGAGTAATGGTTGATGGAAGAGCTGCAGTAGGAATAGTATAGGAACTATGTTCCTTTTAATGGGGTTGGGGGGTGGTTGAGGTGAGAAGGTGGTAGCACTCATAGCTGCACAGAATAGTGCAGGTCCACATTTTGGACTTTGAAAATATCTGAATAAACCAGGTTGCTTGAATCTATGCTGTTAGTGACCAAGTATTCATAAGGGCTGCTTTTTGTAGGAAACTGCAGACATGGTATGAAGAAGATAAAACCTCCACCTATGTACTGTAATTCTTTGCTGTTCTTTAGCTTCTGAAATTCCTTAAAGAGGATCAGCCCTGATATAAGCACAGAAGAAGACCAGAATTTAAGAAGTGCATCTTTGGTTTGTTAGGTTTCCTTAGATTCTTTTTAATAATTAAAAGAATTTTTTTTTCCATTGGTATTTTGGGGGCAGGGAGCGGAGTGGGGCAAACAACCCTTGTTTCACAAGCAATAGTTTTTTCAGGAAAAAACATTTCATATTTTTTCTTATTTGATTCTTTTTCTCTTGAATTGTTAGAATTGGAAGGTGCCCACTAAGGAATTATTTAGCTGGTTCAGCCTTCTTATCTCACAGATAACTAGAGAGGAGATGTGATTTGCTCAGTGTTGTGCAGAAAAAGGAACCACTAGAACTCAGGTTTCCTGATTCTTAGGCTGGTCTCTTTGTCACTACCTCCTGTTTTTCTGCAAACAGCATTAAACAGTTTTTAGTGTAGAGGGAGTATACACTATCCTTAAAATTGTAGGCTCTGCAGTCAGCTTGCTTGGATTAAAATCTCAGATTTTCCTTTCACTAGCTGAAAACATTGATTAAGTTACTTAACCTCTTTGTGCCTTGTTTTTTTTCCATCTGTAAGATGGGGATAATAATAGAACCTCTTTCATAGGGTTGTTGTAAGGATTAAATGGATTAAAGGTTTAAATGTAAAATGCTTAGAACAGTACCTGGTTCACGGGAAGTGCCCTTTAGCTTACTGTGTTAGCTGCTGTTGTCGTTGTTGTGCTTTTCATACTTACTCCATCTCCATAGATAGTCCTTGTATAAGAATAGATTGATACTGTTAATTTTCTCATTTCAGTGAAATGTTACATAATGTAAATATTAAGTATTTTAATGTCAGAAATAGTTGATTATTTTTACCTCTGGAATAAACCTTGCCTTTTAATGCAGTGATTATGCTTTTTATGTGAACTGTTACAGTAATGTGTTTGCTTCAAAATAAATTAGAACCTCTCTTTGAATGTGTCATTTGATTCTGGTTTTCTTTTTTCACAGCAATACAAGTTCTTGCGCTTCAGGAGATCTCTGCTCTTGCTAGTTAAGCATAGTTGTGTAGAATCGCTGTTCCTAACTAGAAATTTCTGCATTGTGTATTATTTCCTTGGTAAGAATTTCTGCTTTTTGATACAGTGTATGTGTTAGTAGCTCAGAAAATATGTTACAGAGTCATTCTTGATTGTATTTGCGTTTCCTACATTTGCAGGTATGTGATTAGCCCAACTGATTCATTGTTTAGATTGTCAGAGTATTTTGTTAAGGGAAAATATGGTTAAAGAAAATTTGGCATGTACACCCAATGGAATATTACTCAACCTTAAAAAAGAAGGAAATCTTGTCACATGCTACAATATAGATGAACCATGAGGATGTTATACTGGGTGAAATAAACCAGCCACAAAAACACAAAATACTGCATAATTCCACTTGTATGTGGCATTTAATGTAGTCAGACTCTTAGAAACAGAAGATAGTTGCCAGGGGTTGAGGGAAGTGGATAAGGAGTGATTGGTGGGTTTAGAATTCCAGTTTTGCAAGGTGAAAAAGTCCTGGAGACCTCTTGCACAACAAGGTGCATAATATAGTATATGCACACTTAAAATGGTTAAGCTGGTAAATTTTGTTATATATTATTTACCACAATAAAAAATGGTATTCTTTTTAAAAAAAGAAAATGTGCATTTGATCATTACTTTGTAAATGTTAATATACTTGTAACTTTTTGTAACTTGGTACTAATATGCTAGAAATAACTTGTTGCTGAGGGAACCTTGTATAATTTATTAACATAAATTTTAAGCACAAAAATACAGCTTATTTATTATAATGAATAAGTTGAATGGAAAATACTAATCTCAATAGAAACAAATAATATAAACACAAGCCAACATTCTGTAATACTGTTTTTAGGTTTTTTCCACTATTCAGCAACTGAGTGTTCCTAAGAAACCTTTCCTAAGCTGAAATGGTGTGAAGTGAAGAAGCAATTACCATTAACTAATATACAGAATTTTTCGAGCATTTCCAGACCCCAGAAAATAACCTCTCTTAGGCTTTGCCTAAGATACCTTAGGACACATCTTGCTAAAGGATGCACAAAATAAACCGAGATAAAGCACAGATACTCCAGACACAGTGATGCTGAGATGCTGGCAGCTTAATGCTGAGATGCTGGCAGCTTGATGCTGAGATGCTGAGTGTGGTTCCTGGGGGTGGAGCTTGGTGGCCCCACTCTTGGCGCCCAGAGCACGCACTGCCTCTACCTGCTGGCTGCAAAATAAATGCTGAATGCGATTTTTGCTTTTCACCTTTTTTCGTAAAAGCAAAAATCCTCTTTGGATTCTTTCAGTTACTGGAAACAAGTACTAATGTAGGTGTTTTGTAAAAGCAAATTGGCATAATGGTGAACTTCCACAAAGTGGGGGATACCTGTTTAACGGTTCCTGATCCTACTTTTTTCTGTGGAATAACTTTGCAAAGTTGTTCTCACTCAAAGTTGTTACAGGCTATTCTGTTGTCTCCTTTTTTCACTTGTAGTTTATATAGTCCGTTTTTCTATATATCTTACAGTTGTTAGTACTTTGTTGTTTTGAGTTTGCCTACTGCAGCCAGCCTGGCTATTCCTGAAACTGGGCTGACGTAGCCGTGCCAGCATTTCCATGGCCAGCTGTTTCTTCTGTAACTACATCTACATTCCATTCAAATTCCATTTCCAGTGCTACCATTTTTCATTTCTTTGTTGTACTGTAGTCTTTTGGGCCAGTTTCTGCTTTCAGTTCTTAGTTTTTGTAAAATGTCATGTGGGTTTATTGGGAGAGGAGGAGGCAGTACCATGACATGCTTTGCTGCCTGTGCCTGGCGGGGCAGCAAGTGTGAATGCTCAGTCGCTTTCAGGTTTTGAAAGAAAGAATGTGACTGGTCACAGATCATGTTGTGCATCTGTTATCTTCAGACTGATTTGTGTACTTCAATGCTAGATTTGTGTACTACATTCATTTGCTCACAGTTAATATACATGGTAACTGAAATTTGAATTGTGTTGTTCGGGGGCTGGTGATTGAACTCCAATTGGACCTCGGCAAAGCAAGGACTGCCCTTTGTTTAAAAATTATTCTCTTTTCCTGCCCATTCCTAATCAAACAATCTGGCATTTTGGCTGAGGTCTTGGTGTCTACCTGGCCATCTCATTATCCTTATATTCCAAAGCATGATTAAAATTTGTTTCATTAATTTTTTTATGTTCATAGCATGCTTTTTTTCTTCTCCCAGGCCATATTCCCAGAACTTGGATTAGCACTGCAATGGACCTTCAGATAGATGAGTAAGTGATATATAAAGGTCTAATTTTAATTCTTTTGGTTTCCATATTTTCAGATGTTTGCTGCTTTCCAGATGTTTTGTTCAGATCTAGCCTTTAGATTTTTTAAGAATTGTGTTCATTTTTGAATACACATAGCTCACATAACTTAAAATCCCTGTGGTATATAAAAGGGATACACTGAAAAGAAATCCTTTTGCCTGTCTAGTCACCCAGTTCCTCCCCAGAAGTAAGCAATGATCATTCATTTTTTGTTAAATAAGCTTTTATGATCCATTAGAGGGGACTTCTTTTGTTTTTCTCCTCAGTAATCACTCTGTGCTGTGTTGTGGTAGACAAGTATAGTGCTCTGGCTTTATTCTAATTTTGCCAGTGAGGAAACCAAAATAGAGCAGAGTCACATGACCAGTTTCAGGAAGTGGCGATTGAGTGGCAGCACTAGGGTGTATTGTTCTAGTTATCCCTATGGACTTGCACATAGGTAAAGTTTTAATCTTTATTTGGCAAATAAATGTCAAGTTTTTCTGTTAGTATTTGTTTCTTTTAATTATTCCACTGTGACACTCCCACACAGACTTAACAAATAATCAGTTTTGGGAAGTCAGAATATTGACACTTAAGGGTGTTTGAGACATGCAGTGTTGATTTTAATTTGTAGCTTCTAAAAGTTCCTAGCTAAAATGTAATTTTGTCTTCTGCTCAATTACTAGGTATGAAACCAAATGCATGGGTCATTTATTATGTTAGCCTGGTTTATAAACTGGGTCAGATGGAAAGATAAATAATGATATTTGATAGAAATTTAACATAATACATTTTTTCTCCTTTCACTTAAAAAATGTTTTGTTTGTATTACAGTGTCTGATATTCTGTTCTAATGTATACCAGGCCCTCGGTAAATGTTTGCTCAAAAGCTGCAAATAACTTCATTCGGAGGGAATGTGGAGTACTATGCTAGGCACTCCTAATACATGAAGTTTTAAATCGCATAATAGCCCTAAGAGGCAGGATAAAGAGATTATGCCACCATTATATGAATGAGGAAATGGAGGGTGGGTTAGGTCAAGTGTTTAATATAATCATAACACTCATAAATGGTAGAGTCAGAGGTTCTAATCCTGTTTTTAAAATTGCTAGTTGTGTGATTGTAGAATTATGATGACTTTGCTAATTGATCTAGTCGAGATTTTGGTAAGATAGCATCTGATTTATTTAGCATTCTAACAGAGTTTCTTAAATTATTTTTAAAGTAAAGATTGTTATTTGTACATATACTATATGTCCTTAAGTACTGTGAAGCTGTTGATAGGGTATACAGGTAGAGCTGATATCTGGTCCAGGAGAGGTGCTAGTCATATTGAATGGTCAAGTATCAAAGTTAAAAACAACAAAAGTAAAATTTTACCCTACCTCTAGGGGTTGGCTTATAGGCTTGGCTCATTCTTCCTCCATAGTAGATGACAGTGAAGATATGAAACACAAGAAATTGAATGTTGGTTTTTAGGTCTACTCTTCCCTGAAGGCTCCCTTATGTATGTTGTAAGAAGATACGTAGTAAAGAATTCTAGAGGGTACAAAAGGAGAGGACTTCAGCACTGTGATTATTTAGAAGTAGAATTTGTTTGTCAGTACGGGGCCCCAAGTCTGTTAAGTGCTTAGATTGTATTTTTCCCATAGGATTAAATAGTAATTTCTGCTTTCATAGGCAGTTTCACAGGCCTCTTGACACTGTGAGTGGCTTCTTGAATCTCTCATTACTCTACCATGTCTGGCTATGTGGTGTCTTTCTCCTGATGACTTGGTATACCTCATGGGTTCTCTTCAAAATCTGTGTCACAGAGGTTAGTATTGAGTTTTTTGTTAATACTTTCATTTTGGAGTGCACAGATTTATTTTTAGTGAAGCACTGGACAGCGTGCTGTTGTGCCCAAAGCCATTTTGATAAATTGGTTGTTGGTGTCTCTTCTAAGACTTCATTAAGGATATATCGTTTATAATCATCATTTACTTTGTACTTTTTTCTGAGGAGCAGTGTTAGTGTTCTTAATTTTTGGGCACTATATTGAATGAACTGCTTAGTAGTATGCTGTATCTACAGTGTAATTCTTTTCTGAAGGTCTCCATTTTTCTATTGAGCACTTAACAGATGGGCCTGAATTTTAAATTAATTTTATATGCTATTGATACATATATTATTAAAATATTTAAATGTAAGGCAATAAAATATTTGTTCTTTGAAGGAAGTTTTAAAATTCATATTGAAGAAAAGATTTTAAAAGAATGGGAATTACATTCTTTATCCTCCAAATGTTTGTCTTAGAAAGTAAGCGTTTCATTTTACCATCTCTGTAGCTTGTATACTTCAGTAGCTTCAGAGAATTTTTTTTTCAAAAGTCTGTTTCTATCACTAAAAGTCATAGATCTAATAAAATTGGGAGAGTAACGTTTTAGTAAGTACTGCTTTGGGTACATGTAATTTTGATACAACCTAATTTTGCAAGGAACTGTAAGGATGTTAATTTGGTTGTATTGTCTCCTTTTATAATAAATTTCAATTGATGCTAACTTAATGTAATAATGTCATGAAAATAATCATTTTCATAGACTTTATGTTTGATTATATTTGATAGGCTCATCTGTTCCCTGTTCAACCACCATTTTCAGGAGAGTCTGATGAATGCCTCCCAAAAGTTTTAAACAACAATCCTCCCCTCATCATAAAGGTACCAGAACTGTATATGCATTTTATATCTTGACACAGTCATCTCTAGACTTATGGAATGGACTTAATATTTAGCATTTTTGGTACTGAGACATAATTTTTGAGGCCTAGAATATTCTAATACTGGCATGTAAAAATCACCTACATGCTACATTGAATGCTGTTTATTACTTTTTCAATTTTCATTCCAAATGATTAAAATGGAATTATAATGGCAATGTATGTATATCAGCTAAGCTATTTCCACATTCATAAATATGTCCAAGCATGAAATATGATATACAACCATATGCATTAGCTTTTCACAGACTCCCCATGGTTGCAAAACAAAACATTTGACTTTCTTTAATCATTGGATCAAGACATATTTTTACTCATGTAGTATTGGTGGCCGTTGTTATCAAAGATAGGGCTCGGTAGTGTGCCCACATTCACTGAACGCTCTTAAAATAAAAATAATGATAATGATCCTAAGATAAATTTTAATGAAAAGTTTAGAGAAGGTGCAATAAGTTTACAAATCAAGCTAAGTGAAAATACATCGTTTTGATTTAAATGGCATTTTGAAATTTTAAAGTAATCTACAGTATGTGCGATCCTGTTAAAGAGGTCATAGTACTTAGAAAAAAAGAATTGAAAGTAAATGGAACCCAGAGTTTGGATTACACTCTAGGAAAGTTATAAACTAATAAGAAAGTGACCCACTGAGGTTCTCATTATCTTTAAATATCAATTATGACTAATTTATAAGATTAGACAAAAAACCTCATTTGATTTTCTAACAAATTTTATTTACTGCTCAAATGTCATTTATTATTAGTTGCTTAGGGTATAATAATGAATAAGAGGTCACACAACCTAATGGAAAAAGCAGACACACAAAATAAAATTGACTGTAGGAAGTGCAGTGGGAACCACTTATTCTGCTTGGAACCAAAACAGGAATGCTACACAGAAGGGATGGTGTCTTGAATGAAGAAGTTTGCCAGGGAACAAAATAAAGATTTTCAATAAAGTATAGCATAAGTTATGCGTCTGCTGTGTGGTAGGCACTTCCTTTGGGTGTAGTAGCAAGCCAAACATAGGCCCTGTGTCACAGTTTAGTGGCTAGAACCAAATGAGACAAATTAACAAGCAACTACAATGAATTATGGTTAAGTACTGTGGTTGAGATTCTGTGTGAGTATGCTCGTGCAGGGGAGGTCAGAGAAGTTCCAGGAGGAGGAGATATTTTACATTGCCCACCACAGAAGTGGGAAAAAACATGGAGAGTTCTGTATTTTCTTGCAGCTGGAACCAACAGAAGGTGGGGTAGCTTACAGGTGGTAGAGGTGAGAAAGTTCTGGAAGTCTAGAAAAGAAGGTTATGCTTCTGAAAAGTATTTCCTTCATGAAAAGTTTCAATGAATTTTAGATATGTAATGCTGAGCCCAGTTCATGATTAAGATTTTATATAGAGGTTAAAAAATTAAATAATATGTATTTTTTTTTCTTTTAGTATTTGGCCTTGCAGGACCTGATGTTGCTTTCTCAGTATTCTCCTTCACGAAGACAAGAAGTTTTTAGCCTTAGCCAACCAGGTATTGCTAAAAGTAATAGACCTATTTAGGCATGTATGTGCAGAAAGTGTTCCACTTAGTTTTTGGTGAGAGAGATATATTTAATAAAATATCACACCTCAACAAGTCCATTAAATGAAGTACTGATTTAAATCTTAAACAATTAAGTATTTGCATTGTGGTGGTTAGAAGTTATATTTCCAGGAAAAGTATTTTTGAACTTTTGTATTATATCCTTCAGCCCCCTCATTTCTTTAATCTGAGGAAATTATGAGGTAGGTTGACTGTTTTAGAGGAGAAAAGTACAGTTTAGGAATCCTAAAAGTTTTAGTGCTACAAGAGGTCTTAAAAAATCAGGTGGTCTAATCCCTAGATGGGGGATCTAAGTCTTAGAGAGAATAAGTGGCTTAAATAAAGTTAATGTCAGAGTTGGAGCAAGAAATCCTGTCATTTGACTCCCAAGTGCAGAGCTCCCTTCTCCTGCCATGCTACTTTGCTTCCCTTAAAAAAAAAAATTTGATGGTGGTGCAAGGATGCTCATGACACTGCTGAAGTACTTCTCTGATGTCACTTGCAACCCTCCCCCAGCCTGCAACTGTGCCAGTGCTCTGCCTTATTCTAGAAGGAAAGCCTTCCAGCCCAGCCACCAGTGGAGAACAGAATAACTGGGTAGCTTTTCATCTCTCTAATCAGCTCTTCATTATCTTGCCAATTCCCATATTATAAAACAAATCTTCTGTAGTGCAGTGTTACATGGAAATGAAATCCAGTTTGGTAAAAACATAAATGGTTGGAGTCATTCTCCTTAGCATGAAAAATCCAGAGCTGATAATTTCGAAAATTAGTTGTACCTATACTTTTCTATCAGACTTAGGTTCACTTAGGAATTCTCTATACCTTAAATATTTTCACCAGATATTCAGATAACTGTAACAAGATGGCATGTTCTTTGCCAAAGAACTTGTATCATAGGGCCTATTATTAAAATTTAATTGCACCTCTACATAGTTTCTCATTGGTCCTGAGTTATAGCAGTATAAAACATGTTGGGGCCTACCTGCTGTGTGCTTTATTTGTTTGTTTGCAAGTTAAGTGCTATTCCTCTTCATTTGTATTGGGGGAAATAGTTAAGGAGGGGTCTAAGTGAAGAGAGAATCATTATTTGACACCCAGGACAGGGAAACCAATTTTCAGTGTACTCTTCTACCATTCCCAACACATAATGAAGCACTCCTGATTTTTACGACAGCTGTAGGAGATAAAGGTTTTAGAAAATCAAAAGATAATGAGAAGGGAATTTTTAAAAGAGTGTGGATTATAGTAGTTGAAGCTAAAAACATAGTAGATACATAAACTCAGTATAAAGTATTGTCATTATCAAATAATGTGTTACTCTTACAGACACAAAAGCAAGTATGGGCTGTTATGCAAATGGAAATGTAAGGAAGCACCTTGGGTCTGACACAGTAGTTTAGAGGTTACTGGGGGCATGGGGTACATCTCTTTTCCAGTCATTTCAGTACTGCTAGTGAAGTAACTGGTCTTTTTCACTCAAACCATGCTCTAGTGTTTGGCTTTTATTTTAGTGACCAATTTGAGAGGTTCTTAACAAAATAGCATGCTTCTGCTTGTATATTTTTTGGGAAATATGTAATCCAAATATATATTTAACTCTGCTGTGTGTTAGATGGCATGAATATAAATAGTAGCTTAACTGAGAAAAGTGAGCCCTGATGCAGAATGTAATAGAGTATTTCTTGTTGATTTTTCTCCTCACTTTGAGAGGAGACTAAGATCATCTATATTTTAAAAGCTGGTGTTTGGACCTCTTAGGTGGACATCCCCACAATTGGACAGCCATTTCAAGGGAGTGTTTGAATCTTTTAAATGATATGACTCAGAAACTGGTTTTCTACCAAGAAGCTGCTGCTGCTAATGGGAGAGTGATGTCTTCCTCATACCCAATGGAACCTAAGAAATCAAATTCTCCAGGTAACTTCTTGTATTACTAAGAAAGAGGAGAGCATTTACCTTTTGTTTTCTAGGAAAAAAACCAGTAGTTATTTAAGGTTATGTATATGAGTGTGAGGTATATATTACACATATATATATATTCACATATATACACACATATTGAATATATATATATTAATATATATACATATATATTGTATATGTGTGTGTGTGTGTGTGTGTGTGTGTGTGTGTGTATTCAATATATGAGTTCTTGTACTGAACCAAGAAAAAGGGCTGGGTGTTACTGTAGAGTGAAAAAATTAAGTCCAGTATGTATGTCAACTATCTCAGTATAAAGTATGATCATTATCAAATAATCTGTTATTCTAGCGGATACAATAGTAAATAGGGGCTGTTACACAAATGAAAATGTAAGGAAGCACCTTGAGTCAGACATATTTCTTGTTTTTTTGATAGTTGGCTATTCTGGATTTATAGATTCAATGCAATCCCCATCAGAATACCAACAGCATTCTTCAACGAACTAGAACAAATAGTCCTAAAGTTCATATGGAACCACAAAAGACCCTGAATAGCCAAAGCAAGCCTGAGAAAGAATAACAAGCTGGGGGGATTATGCTCCCTTACTTCAAGCTATATTACAAAGCCAAAGTAATCAAAATACTATGGTACTGGAACAAGAATAGACCCATAGATCAATGGAATAGAATAAACCCAGATATAAACCTATACATATATGGTCAATTAATATATGCTAAAGGAACCATGAATATACAATGGGGAAAAGATAGTCTCTTCAATAACTGATGTTGGGAAAACTGGACAGCTACATACAAGAGAATGAAACTGGATTACTGTCTGTTTCCATATACAAAAGTAAACTCAAAGTAGATCAAAAACCTAAATGTAAGACATGAAACCATAAAATTAGAAGAAAACATAGGCAAAAATCTCTTGAACATAAGCATGAAGTAATTTTTTTCTGGACACACCTCCTCAGTCAAGGGGAACAAAATAAAAAATGAACACCTGGGACTACATCAAACTGAAAAGCTTCTGTACAACAAAGGCAAATATTCATATGCCTCAACACCAAAAAAAACAACCCGAAAAGTGGCGGAGGACCTGAACAGACTTTCGCCAAAGAAGAAATACAGATGACCAATAGGCACATGAAAAGATGCTCTACATTGCTAATCAGGGAAATGTAAATCAAAACCACAGTGAGATATCATCTCACACCAGTTAGAATTGCCACTATCCAAAAGACAAGAAATAACCAGTATTGGCAAGGATGTGGAGAGATAGGAACGGCTCTACACTGTGGGTGGGAATGTAAATTGGTGCAGCCACTGTGGAACCCACTGTGGAGGTTCTTTTTTTTTTAATTTATTTTTTTATTTTGGATCATTAATCTACAATTACATGTGCAACATTATGGTTACTAAACTCCCCACTTCATAAGGTCCCCAGTCCCTTACCCTTTGGTAACTGTTAGTCCATTCTTGGGTTCTGTGAGTCTTCTGCTGTTTTGTTCTTTCAGTTTTTTTCTTTGCTCTTATGCTCCACATATGAGTGAAATCATTTGATACTTGTCTTTTTCGGCTTGGCTTATTTCACTGAGCATAATACCCTCCAGCTCCATCCATGTTGTTGCAAATGGTAGGATTTGCTTTCTTCTTATGGCTGAATAATATTCCATTGTGTATATGTACCACATCTTCTTTATCCATTCATCTACTGATGGACACTTAGGTAGCTTCCATTTCTTGGCTATTGTAAATAGTGCTGCAATAAACATAGGGGTGCATCTGTCTTTTTCAAACTGGGCTGCTGCATTCTTAGGGTAAATTCCTAGGAGTGGAATTCCTGGGTCAAATGGTATTTCTATTTTGAGTTTTTTGAGGAACCTCCATACTGCTTTCCACAATGGTTGAACGAATTTGCAGTCCCACCAGCAGTGTAGGAGGGTTCCCCTTTCTCCACATCCTCGCCAACATTTGTTGTTGTTTGTGTTTTGGATGTTGACCATCCGGTGTGAGGTGATATCTCATTGTGGTTTTAATTTGCATTTCTCTGATGATTAGTGATGTGGAGCATCTTTTCATGTGCCTGTTGGCCATCTGAATTTCTTCTTTGGACAAGTGTCTATTTATATCCTCTGCCCATTTTTTAATTGGTTTATTTGCTTTTTGTTTGTTGAGGTGCGTGAGTTCTTTATATATTTTGGATGTCAACCCCTTATCTGATATGTCATTTATGAATATATTCTCCCATACTGTAGGATGTCTTTTTGTTCTACTGATGGTGTCCTTTGCTGTACAGAAGCTTTCAGCTTGATATAGTCCCACTTGTTCATTTTTGCTTTTGTTTCCCTTGCCCGGGGAGATATGTTCATGAAGAATTGCTCATGTTTATGTCCAAGAGATTTTTGCCTATGTTTTTTTCTAAGAGTTTTATGGTTTCATGACTTACATTCAGGTCTTTGATCCATTTTGAGTTTACTTTTGTGTATGGGGTTAGACAGTAGCCCAGTTTCATTCTCTTACATGTAGCTGTCCAGTTTTTCCAACACCAGCTGCTGAAGAGGCTGTCATCTCCCCATTGTATATCCAGTGCTCCTTTATTGTATATTAATTGACCGTATATGTTTGGATTAATCTTTGGATTTTCTGTTCTGTTCCACTGGTCTGTGGGTCTGTTTTTGACATTGGCACCTAATCTTGATATGAAAAAAGTCTCTACATGGACCAAAGCAAACACATCTCTGTCTTTGACTTCATTAGTCTGGAGGGGTTGTAGACCAAAAACAAAGATTACAAATGAAAAATGATTCATATAAATTAATGAATGTCAGATTTTAAAAGATTCTAGACTGTTTCAGATGTTATCAACATTCATATTAGTGTTCATTTATTCAACAAATATTTATTGGATGCCTACTACATACCAAGCAATGTGCTAGAAGCCAGATAATCAAAGGTGGAAAAACACTCTTGGAACTAACATTTTATGGGAGGCACACAACACAAATAATTGTGACACTGTAGCTGCTAAAAGGAAATATGTCAGAAAGGAGTTTGAATATTTGATAATGAAAGGAGGCCTTGTATGTTATGAATAGTTTAAATTTATCCAGGAGGGATATGGAACCATTAGAGAATTTTGAATACAGATGTTACATTAGCATGTTAGAAAGATCAATTTGTAATCCTGGGTTCAGGGCTGGGGGAATCATGGATCTAACCAAATACAGATTAGTCATTATTTTTTAAATTACTGTCATATCCCATCACTCAGAATTTGCCTCCAGTATTGAGGAGTAATTTGAAAAATTAAAAAAGCCCCAGTCTTTTTTTTCCTGGAATCTGGGATCATCTTAATTTCTCCAAGGAAACTGAGTCCTCAGAGTAAATGAGAAGACAGATAAAAGTTAGGTAAAATGAGAATACAGGTCTCTTGACTCCTGATTCAGTGCTCTGCCTCAGTGACGTCCACTCATAAAATCTCTGTAGAAAGAGTGGAGGACATGAAAAAGTCCCAGTCTTAATTTTTAAATTGATTCTTCAAATATTTCTAATTGCCACTAACCCTTAAAAAGTCATATAATGAAAATTTGGTCCTTTAAATGTTTGATGTGTTATAGTGGTTTTATTAAGAAGATGCAACACTAATGTAATTTATTTGTCTTTGTGTCGTGTACTGGACGGCAGAAAGTATTTTTCTTGCTTTTGTACAACAGACTATAAATTGGTAGCGTTATAGATAATTTTTGAAGAAGCTGATTACAGGTCAGATTTGTAGCTATCCTGGGCAGATTAGTCTCTGGTGTGACTTATGTTAACTTCAAAGGACTCTGGGGAAAATGGGATAAAATTAGCACTCTCTGTCTGTACATTTTCACAGTATAGGTTTGACTTAGTCCAGTAATAGTCACAGTAGGAACATGCAGTAATACTGTATGTATTCTAATACAGTAATTGTTGCCATTTAAAAATAAAATGTAAATTGCTTAGGTTCATTCTAAACAGCTTAAGAGTTAGAGAAGCTGACCTTAAATATGAAGATATTCATTAGGGGAAGAAAAATGAGAGGCTGCACCAGTGTGGCAGAAAGAGATGTGTGTAAAGCTCGTTGAGTCATCATTGAGTTGCAGTAGTAAAATCTGGATCTTGAGAATGTAAACCTAATGGAAACAGTCTGGGCCTGGGCCTTGGGTAAATGTGTTAAATAAAAAATGGAATTGTATAAAATTTGAGAAACCCCATGCTGTCTTGCTTGGATCAGGTTGCCTCTTCAACATTGGATCTGTTCTTTTACAGAAGAAACTACTTTTCAGACCCCCAAATCTAGCCAGATGCCTCGTCCATCAATGCCACCATTAGTTAAGACATCACTGTTTTCCTCAAAATTATCTACACCTGATGTTGCAAGTCCTCTTGGAGCCCCATTTGGCTCTAGTGTAGTAAATCGGATGGCTGGAATTTTTGATGTAAACACCTGTTATGGGTCACCCCAAAGTCCTCAGCTAATAAGAAGAGGACCAAGATTATGGACTTCTGCTTCTGGTGAGGACTATTTAGTTTCTAAAATTTGAAGTGTCACAGTTGCAGAGAATTAGCTAGCCTATATTTTCACCTTGGGTTTTTTTTTTTTTTTTGTAGATCAGCAAATGACTGAATTTTCTAATCCTTCTCCATCTACCTCTGTTAATGCTAAGGGTGAGACAGTGAGACAGCCCAGTGTGATTTATTCATGGATTGAGAATAAACGTGACCAGGTAAGAAGATATGGTTATAGGATTTATATTTACATGTAAGATTGAGAGCATCAAGGATCTCACATGAGTAAGCCATCAGGAATAAAAAGGACTTTTTTATGCTTCATGTATTAAGTTGACCCATATGAAATTGCCAGTATTTGATTGGTTTTGAGCTGTACAAATTGTAATTTCATATGGTTTAACCTAATACAATACCTCTGATCTATGAATTCTTTGGTATAAGATATATTGAGTTTTTTTATATATGCAGGGTATGGTTTTAGGCACTGGGAAAACAGCAAACAAAAGTCCCTGAACATGTTTACATTATAATAATGGGAAATAGATGAGCAAGCAAATGTATATTTTTTGACTATAAAAAAATGCTATTAATTGTAAGACTTACTTTATGCATTATTAAGAAAAAAAGTTGCCAGTTAAACCATGACATGCTGTTGACTACGGGATGCATCCTGATATGTCATGTTCAAAATATAAAAAATATATGTCTTAAAAGGGAAGAAAATTGATGTCATAAGTGCTATGTGGAAAAACAGAGCAGGTAAGGGAGATGAAGACTAGGGGAGGGACTACCACTTTATGTGGGATGATCAGGGGAAATCTCACTGATAAGGTGACACTTGATCAGAGACCTGAAGGGAGGGCAGGGAACAGCAAAATGCAGAGGACTTAAGGTGGGAGTGTATTAGCTTGTGTGGGGAACAGCCTGGACCCTAGCGTGACTGGAGCAATGTGAGTGCAGAGAGAGTGGTAGGTGGTGATGAGGTCAGAGAAGTAGCAGGTACCCAGAGCTTACTGGTCCCACCAGCTCTTGTAAAGACTGACATTTTCTCTGAGTGAAATGGAAAACCACTCTATGGTTTTGCCCACAAGAATGACATGATGTAAGTTTAGATTTGAAAGTGTTGCTCTAGCTGCTGTGTTGAGACTAGATTCTCATATTCCATTAGCAGGAATGGTTGTAGAGGGATTGTATAAAGCCGTTAAAGTAATGTAGTAGGAGGTGATGGGTGATAGTATCTGTGATCAGAGTGGTTGTGGTGTAGAAACTGTAAGATGTGATCAAGGTCTGTATATATTTTGAAGGTAAATGTAATGGGATTAGCTTGGTTTGTGTGGGAGAGTCAATATTTACTCTAAAGTTTTTGGCCTGAGGATCTGAAATAATATAGTTGCAATTTAGTGAATTGAAATTTAGTGAGTTGCAATTTACTGATGATTCTGGAAGAGATTTGATACAGGTGAGGTGGGGAGATCAGAAATTTGATTTTAGACATGTCAATTTTAAGATTCTTATTAGACAACCAAGTAGAAACACCAAGTAAGAAATTAGACATATACGTGGGGTGTAAGGGAAAGTTCTGGGCTAGAAATGTAAATTTGGAAGTCGATGGTGTTTAAAACCATGAGACTCCATGAGAACTCTTGGGGAGTATAGATACAGAAAAAAGAGTTTCAAGAACTAAGACTTTCCAATGACTAAAGGTCTAGGAGTTGAAGAGGAATAGCAAAGGAGACCAAGTGACCATTGAGATAACCAAGAAAAGGAAGTGTTTCAAGGAGGAGTGAGTGTCACAGGCTGCTGATAGGTGGTATTAGATTCAAACTACAAATGAATTGCTAGTGCTAGAAATGTGGAGGTTGAGTCCTTGACAAGAGCTGTTGGGTGGAGTAGTGGGGATTAATGCCTGATTGGCATGGGTTATGGAAAGATTGGGAAAAGAACTAAGGCCACAAGAAAAGCTGGATCTTTTGAGGAGTTTTGCTTTGCTGTAAGGGGAGCAGAGAAATGGGGTAATAGCTGGGGATGTTGAGGGTCAAGGAGTGGTTTTATTTTTTTAAGATGGGAGAAATAATAACATGTTTGTTGATGGAATGATCAGTTAATAGAGAGGGAAGAACTGAAGGCATTTTATAGACTTCAGGATCTCATATGGCTCTGTATGCCATAAATATTGTGTCATGAGTTCACTTTCAAATCAGTTGGGGTATGTAGCTTTCAGCTTAATACTAAGAAAATTGTTTTCCCTGTAAATGTTAACTGGTAGAAAACCACTTCGTCTTATTTTGTTGTTGTTAGGAGAAACATGCTCTTTTTTGGTATTAAGTTAAAGGGCGAGACAGGTATAGAGAATTGAGAAAGAATATGGCCTTAGTAAATTCTACCAGAGCCACTTTGAATTCCTTTTATTGTTTACAAGACTCATGGGGGTCATGTTTAGATGTGTACCCGGGGATGCAGTTTAGGTTAGGTGGCCCATCTTGGTTATCCAATTTATAGTTCAAAGGTATTTACTTATGTGATCTACTGTAAATGTTGCTCTTTCTCTATAAGATGTGAAATGTTTCATTTAAGTTAGTGTCAGGAAGAACCTGGAAATGTGTAATACTATATTTGACTAGAATTGAAAACTGTAAATGTGTTAATTCTTCCTTTTTTTTCAACTCAGATTAAGAATTTTTTATCAAAACGGGTGCTGATAATGTATTTTTTCAGTAAGGTAAGAATATGAGTTATAGGATTGGGAATGGGGGGAGAGGAAGTGAAGTAGCAGATAGGATTTGCCTTCTAAATATTTAGCTGGATCCTAGCAAGCCTAAAAGCTCTGCATGGTGCTTCACTACACCTCCATTTTAATAGTAGCTGCCTGTCTTGCCAATGGGTTTAGCCCCGATCAAATTCACTAGAGATTCAATGAGACCATAAAGATGACAGTGGAACATTCTCGGGGTGAAAGGGTTTATACCCAACGTTATTCCAGTGGCAGGTCAATCACTAGAATCCGGTCCACTCAGAGTGCGTCTGCATCCAGCAAGCCAGTCTCTGCCTCTGGGCCTCTCTGCCTCTGCAGCCGTCCCAGGCTCTGTCCTTGGTGCTGCCACCACTCCAGTCTCTGCTCTCCTGCAACATTGCAGCCCTGCAGACATGCAGCAGCCACAGTGTTGTGCAGAACAGTGGGTGGAGCTCTTTATATAGTGTCAATAACAGTGTATTTCCCATGTGTGTGTGGTGAGCAAGCCAACCAAGGCAGGTGAGAATCCTGGCCATAGGAACCTTCACTTTCTCCACACTGCCCTAGCACACATCTTACTTCATTGGCTTCTTGAGGCTTGCCCCTAGTTGGCCTTCTGAGTCTCTTGGCTGCAGGCAGCTTTGTGCTGATACACAACCCCTTCCTGCAGAATGAGCAAATTCATGGTGACCTTTCGTGGCTTATAGTCCGCTAACATCTTTGTGGCCAATTTGCTGCTCAGAAGAAAGATGACTGGGTTGGATTGCAGATGTGAATCTTGCATTGGACAAAAAGCTGTAATTCGGACCACAAAACTCAGTGACTTTTCAACTTGTCTGTCATCTGCTCCAGCTGCCACAGAAGAGTAAATTACAATTAAAGAAGCAAAAGGTTCATTCCTTTTTTTCACTGGCTACAGCTGTTATGTGTTAGTTAATCCTTTGATGAGCAAAACCTTTGGAACGAATTTTTGTTCTGTTTTATTTTTTTAAAATATAGCTTCTCTCATTCTGCAAGTATTGCAGTATTAGCTAATACTGCACACACCTTCAAGTCAAAGTATGCATTGGCATACATTATTCCTTTTTATTCTTTGGGAGTCATACTCTGTTGGGGAGACAGACTGAGTGACTCTGATGGAATATAGATACACATAAAGAATCATTTCAACTTCTTTTTTTTCACTATGGTGGCAGGGAAGAGCCACGCAACTAGCAATTACCTTTACCAAAAATAATCTGCTTTAAGCTATCCCAGTAACCTTTAGGAAAACTATTAGATTCCTGAAGTGGTTGTCTTCTCTTCCACCAAAAGGAAGAGCTGTCTGAAGTTTTACTTCAGTGCTTTGCTTTGGAAGGATGGGAACAGAACTTACCCGGTGTCTTATGTATGCAGTGCTCTTTTCACTTAAGTTCCCTCATCTAATTCTAACAGCAGTCCTGTGAGAAGTCTTCTTGTCTTCATTTTACAGTTGAGGAAACCTGAGGCTCAGAGGGGGTCAAGTAGCTAGCCTGAGGGCACATAGCCAGTAAGTGGCAGAGCAACCGCTGAATAAGATCTTCTTTTTCCTTGGAAGTGAAGGGCTACTTTTGGTTCTACTTTCCAGGAGGATCTGTTGCCTGATAAGGAGTTGTAGACCCTGCTGCTTGATGTTGAGAAATGTAACAAGCCACTGTGCTTAATGGGCTTTGTCGGTGCATTACCAGAGTCAGAACTCGTTTAAATGGGCCAACTGTTGCTCCATACTGTTGCACCTTGCTATATTAAAGAAGCTTGGGTGTTTTTTCTTTGGAGTGGGGTTGAGGTTAGGGTTAGACAAGTTGAGGTATTATGTATTTATTTAGGCAGGTCATTTGTTAAAAAAAAAGCATTTGTAACCATTCTCTAAAGTGACTTCTGTACCAGTCCTCTGAAGTGGGTTGAGCATATGTAACTCTTATTTTAAATGAGAAACTGAGCCATATGGAGACTGTAGAGACTGAGCAAGGGTCACACAATAAGTTGGTGGCAGAATGCTTTATTGCAGTTAAATCATATTGTGAAAGAATTTCAGATTTTAACTCTGGAGAGGCAGCTATGAATTTTTTATTATTATAGTCTATGTACTTGATTAGATGAACTAATAAGAGTTTTTGCCCCGGAGAACTTACTTAAATGTTTTTGCTGTATTGTAGCACCCAGAGACCTCCATTCAGGCTGTTTTTTCAGACGCCCAAATGCATATTTGGGCATTAGAAGGTAAGCAATCTCAGTGGACTGCAACTGTAATTTTAACTTTACTTCATAAAAGTATAATCCATGAAAGGTCATTTCTGGATTTTTGACTTCCAACTTTGAATTTTCAGATACTTTTTAAAATACCTTTTATATACATCATTTTTCTTAGATATTTAGGTATACAGTTAACCCTTGAGCCGCACAGGGGTCAGGGGTGCTGACTCCCTGTGTAGTTGAAAATCTGCTCATAACTGTTGACACCCCGAACACTTAACTACTGGTAGCTTACTGCTGACCAGAAACCTTACCAATAATATAAGTCAGTTAATGCACATTTTATATGTAATATGTATTATTACAGTAAAGTACTCTTACAGTATATTACGCTACATTCTTTCAATATATTTGTTTTAAAAATCTGCATATAGGTGAACCCATGCAGTTCAAACCCATGTTGTTGAAGGTCAACTGTACTTTAATTTGGGCTGAAATTTTCCTTGTATATAAGTGGAGAAACTAAGCCTGGGATTCTTGCATATCTTTCTCTACTTCAAAGAAATTGGAATGAATAGACTGTTTAACTATCAACTTATGTTGACATAACACATTTAACATTTTAACATATTTAACCTAGCCTAGATTTGAAAACTTAGTTGTTAGAGAACTGTTTTCTTCTCATTTTTTTTTTTTGGTATCATTAATATAAAATCACATGGGCAACATTGTGGTTACTAAATTCCCCCCATTATCAAGTCTCCACCACATAACCCATTACAGTCACTGTCCATCAGCGTAGTAAGATGCTATAGAGTCACTACTTGTCTTCTCTGTGCTATACTGCCTTCCTGGTGGCCCCCATGTTATGTGTGCTAATCATAATGCTCCTTATTCCTCTTCTCCCTCCCTGCCCACCCACCCTCTCCAGTCACTTTTCCTCTGGCAACTGTTACCCCATTCTTGGGTTCTGTGAGTCTGTTGCTATTTTATTCCTTCAGTTTTTGCTTTGTTTTTATGCTCCACAGATGAGTGAAATAATTTGGTACTTGTCTTTCTCCACCTGGTTTATTTCACTGAGCATTATACCCTCTAGCTCCATCCATGTTGTTGCAAATGGTAGGATTTGTTTTCTTCTTATGGCTGAATGTGTATATGTACCACATCTTCTTTATCCATTCATCTACTGATGGACACTTAGGTTGCTTTCATTTCTTGGCTATTGTAAATAGTGCTGTGATAAACATAGGAGTGCATCTGTCTTTTACAAACTGGGCTCCTGCATTCTTAAGGTAAATTCCTAGGAGTGGAATTCCTGGGTCAAATGGTATTTCTATTTTTAGCTTTTTGAGGAAACTCCATACTGCTTTCCACAATGGTTGAACTAGTTTACATTCCCACCAGCAGTGTAGAAGGGTTCCCCTTTCTCTGCATCCTCGCCAATATTTGTTGTTCCTAGTCTTTTCTATGTTGGCCATCCTAACTGGTGTGAGGTGATATCTCACTGTGGTTTTAATTTGCATTTCCCTGATAATTAACGATGTGGAGCATCTTTTCATGTGCCTGTTGGCCACCTGAATTTCTTCTTTGGAGAAGTGTTTGCTTATATCCTCTGGCCATTTTTTAAAAGGGTTATTTGCTTTTGGGTGTTGAGGCATGTGAGTTCTTTATATATTTTGGATGTTAATCCCTTGTCGGATATGTTATTTACAAATATATTCTCCCATACTGTAGGATGCCTTTTTGTTCTGCTAATGGTGTCCTTTGCTGTACAGAAGCTCTTCAGCATGATATAGTCCCATTTGTTCATTTTTTATTTTGTTTCCCTTGCCCGAGGAGATGTGTTCAGGTAAAAGTTGCTCATGTTTATATTAAAGAGATTTTTGCCTATGTTTTCTTCTAAGAGTTTTATAGTTTCATGACTTTCATTCAGGTCTTTGTTCCATTTTGAGCTTTTGTTTATGGGATTAGACAATAATCCAGTTTCATTCTCTTGCATTTAGCTGTCCACACCAGTGATTGAAGAGACTCATTTCCCCATTGGATATCCATGGCTCCTTTATCGTATATTAATTGACCATATATGCTTGTGTTTATATATCGGCTCTCTAGTCTGTTCCATTGGTCTATGGCTCTGTTCTTGTGCCAGTACCAAATTGTCTTGATTTCTTTAACTTTGAGGTAGAGCTTGAAGTCAGGGAGCATAGTCACCCCAGCTTTATTCTTCCTTCTCAGGATTGCTTTGGCTAGTCAGGGATATCTGTGGTTCCATATGAATTTTAGAACTATTTGCTCTTGTTCCTTGAAGAATGCTGTTGGTATTTTGATAGGGATTGCATTGAATCTGTAGATTGCTTTAGGCAGGATGGCCGTTTTGACAATATTAATTCTTCCTGTCCATGTGCACGGGATTTGTTTCCATTTATTGGTATCTTCTTTAATTTCTCTCATGAGTGTCTTGTAGTTTTCAGGGTATAAGTCTTTCACTTCCCTGGTTAGGTTTGTTCCTAGGTATTTTATTCTTTTTGATGCAATTGTGAATGGAATTGTTTTCCTGATTTCTCTTTCTGCTAGTTCATCGTTAGTGTATAGAAATGCAATAGATTTCTGTGTATTAATTTTGTATCCTGCAACTTTATTGAATTCAGATATTAGATCTCATTGTTTTGGAGTGGAGTCTTTAGGGTTTTTTATGTACAATATCATGCCATCTGCAAACAGGGACAGTTTGACTTCTTCCTTGCCAATCTGGTTGCTGTGGCTAGGACCTCCAGAACTATGTTGAGTAAAAGTGGGCAGAGTGGGCATCCTTGTCTTGTTCCCGATCTTAAAGGAAAAGCTTTCAGCTTCTCCCTGTTAAGTATAATGTTGGCTGTGGGTTTGTCATATATGGCCTTTATTATGTTGAGGTACTTGCCCTCTATACCCATTTTGTTGAGAGTTTTTATCATGAATGGATGTTGAATTTTGTTGAATGCTTTTTCAGCATCTGTGGAGATGATCATATGGTTTTTGTCCTTTTTTATGTATGTGGTGGATGATGTTGATGGATTTTTGTATGTTGTACCATCCTTGCATCCCTGGAATAAATCCTACTTGATCATAATGGATGATCTTTTTGATGTATTTTTGAATTCCGTTTGCTAATATTTTGTTGAGTATTTTTGCCTCTATGTTCATCAGGGATATTTGTCTGTAATTTTTCTTTTTTTGTGGTGTCTTTGACTGGTTTTGGCATTAGAGGGATGCTGGCCTCTAGAATTTGGGAGTATTCCCTCCTCTTCTACTTTTTGGAAAACTTTAAGGAGGATGGGTATTAGGTCTTCACTGAAGTATATCTCCAGCTGTCACTCTTCTTCGGTCATGCTTTGTTTCTCTTCCTAGCCCTTATGACTACCAAATGGAGTATTATTTTTAAAGTCTTTTTTTCCCTACTAGAACATAAACAGAGACTGTTTTCTAATTCATGACTTCTGCAGCTGAACATCTTTTCAGTGCCTATTCCAATATTTTGCCCAGTTTTCTTCTATGTATTACCCCATCTCTTTTATTTAGAAGTTTTTATGTATTCAGACAATTAGTCTTTCTCAAATAGATGTATTGCAAATAAATTTGCCTAATTTTGATTAACTGTTAATTTTTTTTCTTCTTTTCCCCTTTGAGGTCTGTCTCACTTAGTAGCAGCTTCATTTACAGAAGATAGATTTGGAGTTGTCCAGACTACACTACCAGCTATTCTTGATACTTTGTTGACGCTGCAAGAGGTAGGCAGTAGGTGGGTTAAGTAGAGGTAGAGGTAGTGTGCGCCACCCCCTGCCATGTTTTTCTTTGTTTCTTATATATCATATTTATGAAATAACAAAACATATGGTGGAAGTTAAAATAGTGCCACTATTCTTATTTTAGGAAAATTACAATCTAAGGAGGAGAAACTTTAAATTTGTAGCAACAGAAAAAGAAATTTTTTTATAGCGTCAGAAAAAGAAAGTATACTAAACCTATAGGATATACCTGCTATTAATCCGATTATCTAAAATACTGGAATTCTGTTCAGTGATATAAGATTGGGTCCTTACACAATTTGTAGCTACTAAAAGTGAGCTGTAACTAAATTTCACATGCAGGCAGCAAGTTACCTATTGGCCAGATGCTCAAGAAGATAGAGCTGAGACCATAGTTTAAAACTAACAAGTCTTTTAAGTACTAGACTTAAAGGCAGAAAAACGAAATATATGCTTCTTGCTTTGCAATAGGCTACCTTTCCTGACTTCACATTGGGTGATGTTTTATACCACCTTGTAATGTTGGTTTTATATCAGATGAGAGATAAACACCAAGTGTTAGAGGCATTTAGAGGTGGGGTGGGGGTATGCAGTAGGTTTTCTGGAAGAGGTGGTATTAAACTAGGCTTTAAAGATAACAATTGGTGCATCTTTTGGTCTTGGGAAGCAATTTAAGATATGAGGAGAAAACATGCTTCAGTATACCTTTTTTCAAATCTCTGTATTTTACTTCTTAGAAAGTCTTGTCCATCAAAATCAATGATTTTGTTTTGTGCTCACATTCTCATGTATGTTATTTGAGACACATACGTACACATAGATAGTTTTATTATTTGTGCTCTTTCCCTAGCTATCTTTCTGTGAAGAAATAATTTCCTAGTATTTCCCTACAACTTCCAATATTTGGCTTGTCTTACCACACAATAGGGTAACTATGATTTGAGCATATCTTGGTACTTACAACATAGTTTGCTTTTTATTACTCTGGCTATGTAGTTTAAAATAAAATAATAGTACGATGCTTTATAGTCTACAGAGCAATTTCATATCATTATTTTTTTTTGATCCTCATAACTATTTTGGAAAGTAAGCAAGGAGGTATTTAAAGCCTATTTTACAGTGAAAGAGGCTCAGTAGTGTTGTAACTTACATCAGGTCTCACACTCAGTTCTTGTAAAGTGACAGAGCTGGAACTTGACCTTGAGCTACTTGCAGGGCATTAGCAGTATAGTAGACCCCAGGGAATGCTGCAGATCCATGGCCCTTATTCTTTTTGAACTTTTCTGCTATCTTGTCCTGGGCTTTTTATTTTCACATAGGGTTCTCTTCAGAGAGAAAGGTTCTATCCTTAGAACTGTGGCTTTTAAACTTTTTGGATTATGACCTGCAGTAAGTTTGTATTAGAATATACGTGCATGTGTGTAAAAGAAACAAAAGATTCTTAGAACAGTACTTAATCTTTTACTATGTGCAGTCTATTCTGTTTTAAGAAAAGTGGTTGAGACTGAATTGGTTCCACAAAGATCACAGTGCTGTAGAGCCATTCTGCACTCAAATTATTTTCTTTTCACCTCCCCACCATCAGAATTCATAGTGCTTCTTCATAGTTAGTTATGGGTAGGTATGAGAAGGAAAACAGTCTGTTTATTTGATTATAGTCATGCATATCTCTGGTTAGGAAGGTAAGAATTACAGATTTGTTGAAAAGTCAGGCCTTATTTGAAACAAAGGTGTTGGAATGGAGAGTAGTTTTGAGGGGCAGAGTTGAAAGAGGCAGAGGCCTATTTTTGAGAGGTAGGAAGAGGAAAAAGGACCAAAGAACAGGACCATTGATTTGGTGCTTTGCTTCTGAGGGTTTTAGAAACTCCTCCTTCTGTGAGGTTTGTGGCAAATGGTCTCCCCTAGGCCAGCTCACAGCCTGCCTTTTGGTCATACTCTGCTGACATCAGATTTTATAGACTTACCTTACAGTCTTTCCTTTTCCACCACATATTCTGATATTGATTGTATGAGTGACTCAGTATGCACTTGGGTATTTGTACCCCACCTTGGAGGCATAATTCTTTGACTTCCTCGTCTTTGGTGAACCCTTCATCTAAACCCACGACTGTCACCCACCCTGAATTCTCCACATCCAAAGCTGAAAACTATAGAATTCTACCCTTTAAGCCAGAGTCCTTCAGCGGTTTTGTGCCAAAGATCCCTTTGGCAGTCTAATGAAGCCCATGAACTTTTTCTCAAAAAAATGTGTAAAATAAAGTACTTAAGATTAGAAAGGAAGTCAATTATATTGGAATATAATTATTATGAAAGTATTAAATTTGTGATAGAGGAATGTGTGTGTTTTAATTAATACATTAAATAAGGTCTATCAGTGAGTCTAATAGCTGTCATCATTTTGAAGTAGTGATAAGATGAATGGTATTTCAAGATACCTGTAATAGTAATGTGACAGAAAGGTAGTGGTGATCTCTTGGTGACACTGTCATAGAAACTGCTAATGCTATTGTTTGTTATTTACATTTATAATTCAAAAAAATGGCAAATTTTAATTAGAGCTTAGTTAAGATAAACATGTAATTTTTATCCCATAGTTCATGCCTCCTGAATTTTACCCATAAATCCATGGGTCCTCTTTAGAAGCCTTGCTCCCAGCACAACCCTCTCATGCCCTTGCTTCTTCTGCACACTTTCTTTGTCTTTCAGCTCCCTCCTGGTTGCACATACATCTTTCCCTACAAGCTTAGACTGTAGCCTGTCACTTTAACCATTGTACCACTAATTCCTTCAATTCCTTGTTCCTCTGTTCTTCAGTTTGCACCCAGGTGACGACCCTGTCTCCACCACTCATCCATTCTCTTTTGCCCACCCCTCCTGCTTTGGCCTTACCCTTGGACCTTGGCATTCCTAACCTGAGTTCTTACTGTGGCCTCTTCCCCAAACTATCTCCTAACAGAGATCCTTCATTCTGACTCCAGCCATTCTCCTGTTCTTCCCATGAGCCTTCTGCTCTAATAACCACCATGGACTTTTCAGTTTTTCCCTCAAATATATTTTATTTTCTTAACCTAACTCTAATTCTGTAGATGATTGATGCCTTTTCTTTCTTTCTTTGCCTAGAACACATTTATCTCCTGATGTCTGGCTTTGCCTGATAACCTCTGTCTCAACACTTTATTAAGCTGCATTTTAACTGTCCATTTACTTTTATTGTCTCTGTCAGTTGGAGTAGAGGCAGGGACCTTGTCTGAACTCTGTATTCCTAGCATCTGACATGGTTCCTGGCAAATGGCAGGCACTTGTTAAAGGTTTGCTGGGAGGTTGCTGGTTGTTTTACAGTTGGTTCAGTAAGCCATAGGCTTCTATTTTGGCACCTGGATTGAGGGACCATTCTGATGCAATGGCTTAATTATAATGGTTCCAAACCCTTTCATTTTTAGAGGCAGGGATGTAATGTGACTAATGAGCTCTGTTGTATGTTTTCAGTTTTATGTTCTTTGAACTAGAAAGAATACTTGCTCTTAGTACAGAGAGTAAGTTATAAGTATCTCTGTAATTCATGGCAAGTTGTACAATATAGGCTTCTATATAAGGAACAGTTGTTTGTTCCCCACTACTTTTTGGTTCCCAGACCCAGTTCCAATGCATGTGTGTGTGTGTGTGTTGGGGGTGTCTTCCCACACACCACACCAAGCAATTCTTGAACACCAACAGGGTATCCAAGAACTCAATTCTGACACCACCTGCCTGGAGATAGCATAAGATTCCCCAGGCTAAGGGCTCCATCCTACAAGACTGCCCCCCACCCCGCAACTAGCCAGTCACAAGTCCCAGGCAGTTCCCTGTGCTTCTGATCAACCCACAGTAGATTGGGCATTCCAATGACCTCCCTCTTAGGTTCGATTAATTTGCTAGAGCAGCTCACAGAACTTAGGAAAACACTTATATTTACCAGTTTAATAAAGGGTACCATAAAGGGTAAAGGATACAAGTTAACAGCCAGATGAAGAAATATATAGGGCAAGGTCCCAAATAAAGGAGCTTCTACCCTCGTAGAGCTTGGAGCCTAGTTGGGTGGCACATGGAAGTGTTCTGCTTCCCCAAGCGTAGCAGGTCTCTCCAGCAGAGAAGCAGGATGCAAAAGGAAGATATGCTTTTCTCAGGGGTTTTTGTGAGGGCTTCACTGCATATTCATGATTGACTAAATCATTGGAGATTGGCTGATTCAACTTCCAACCTCCTCCATTGGGTGGGGTCCAAAAGTCTTATTAAATGACAAGACATCCATTTCACCTTTAAGGCCCTGAAGTGTTTCAGGAACTGTGGATGAAGACCAAATATCCTTGGGAAATACATATTTGGTCATCTGAATGACTAGATATGTATATTGTAACTCATTATATTGCAGTTACATGAACTGTTCTGTTCTTATTTACTTTTTGCTATCAATAACATCAGCCATTTCACTATGAATCATTAAAGGCAAAATGTGAAAGTGAAAGGGAGCTTTTCACTCATCAGACCATTCAGAGGGCAAGGAGTGGAGGGATAGATATGTTAGAGCAGTTGTTCTTACCAGTGGGCCTGGCCATCCTGGGAGATCACAATTATTTTAAGGGGTTCATGAATCCACAGGTACTTTGCTGTTATCTGAATAATTAGCATATTGATAATGACAAGTTATTTTGCAGAAGTTTCTATATGCCATTTTGGTTAATTAAAATACAAATTTATTTGAAAGCATTACTGAGTTATTCATGGTAGTTACTTATTGCTTATATCAGTGGGTGGAGAACAACTACTATCCTACTATTCCACAATTTTTTTTTTGTCCTTGGAAAGGGTCCTTATATGTAAAAGGCTGAGGATCAAAAGGGTATTTTTTTAAAATTAAAATTGTGGTAAATATACATGACATAAAATTACCATTTTAACTATTTTTTTAGTGTACAATTCAGTGTCTTTAAGTACATTCACATTGTTGTACATCCATCACCACCATCCAGCCCCAGAACTTTTTCATTGTTAAGAGTACATTTTAAATTTTTTCAGAAAGCCTTTTTCTTTGAAAGGACAATGTCACCTTCATGTAGGAAATTACCTCTATTATATTTTTTGTCTCATATCTGAAGGTCAAATTTTGATATACTTGGACTACTGAAGTTGACTTTTTTTTTTAATATAATTTATTTTATTATCATTAATTTACAATTACATGTGCAATATTACGATGATTAAACTACCCCTTCATCAGGTCCCCTCCACCAACCCCATTACAGTCACTGTCCATCAGCGTAGTGAGATGCTATAGAATCACTACTTGTCTTTGAGTTGTACAGCCCTCCCCGTGCCCCCCCAACATCTGCTAATCGTAATGCCCCTTTTTCCCTTTTATCCCTCCTTTCCTGCCCATTTTCCCCAGTCCCTTTCCCTTTGGTAACTATTAGTCCGTTCTTGGGTTCTGTGAGTCTGCTGCTGTTTTGTTCCTTCAGTATTTTTTCTTTGTTCTTATACTCCACATATGAGTGAAATCATTTGATACTTGTCTTTTTCGGCTTGGCTTATTTCACTGAGCATAATACCCTCTAGCTCCATCCATGTTGTTGCAAATGGTAGGATTTGTTTTCTTCTTATGGCTGAATAATATTCCATCGTGTATATGTACCACATCTTCTTTATCCATTCATCTACTGATGGACACTTAGGTTGCTTCCATTTCTTGGCTATTGTAAATAGTGCTGCGATAAACATAGGGGTGCATCTGTCTTTTTCAAATTGGGCTGCTGCATTCTTAGGGTAAATTCCTAGGAGTGGAATTCCTGGGTCAAATGGTATTTCTATTTTGAGTTTTTTGAGGAACCTCCATACTGCTTTCCACAATGGTTGAACTAATTTGCATTCCCACCAGCAGTGTAGGAGGGTTCCCTTTTCTCCACATCCTCGCCAACATTTGTTGTTGTTTGTGTTTTGGATGTTGGCCATCCTCACTGGTGTGAGGTGATATCTCATTGTGGTTTTAATCTGCATTTCTCTGATGATTAGCGATGTGGAGCATCTTTTCATGTGCCTGTTGGCCATCTGAATTTCTTCTTTGAGAAGTGTCTATTCATGTCCTCTGCCCATTTCTTAATTGGATTATTTGCTTTCTGTTTGTTAAGGTGCATGAGTTCTTTATATATTTTGGATGTCAACCCTTTATCAGATACGTTTTTTATGAATATATTCTCCCATACTGTAGGATGTCTTTTTGTTCTACTGATGGTGTCCTTTGCTGTACAGAAGCTTTTCAGCTTGATATAGTCCCACTTGTTCATTTTTGCTTTTGTTTCCCTTGCCCGGGGAGATATGTTCATGAAGAAGTTGCTCATGTTTATGTCCAAGAGATTTTTGCCTATGTTTTTTTCTAAGAGTTTTATGGTTTCATGACTTACATTCAAATCTTTGATCCACCTTGAGTTTACCTTTGTGTATGGGGCTAGACAGTAGTCCAGTTTCATTCTCTTACATGTAGCTGTCCAGTTTTTCCAACACCAGCTGCTGAAGAGGCTGTCATCTCCCCATTGTATATCCAAGGCACTTTTATCAAATATTAATTGACTGTATATGTTTGGGTTAATGTTTGGATTTTCTATTCTGTTCCACTGGTCTGTGGGTCTGTTTTTGTGCCAATACCAAATTGTCTTGATTACTGTGGCTTTGTAGTAGAGCTTGAAGTCAGGGAGTGTAATTCCCCCTGTTTTATTCCTCCTTCTCAGGATTAATTTGGCTATTCGGGGTCTTTTGTGGTTCCATATGAATTTTAGAATTATTTGTTCCAGTTCATTGAAGAAAGCTGTTGGTAGTTTGATAGGGATTGCATTGAATCTGTAGATTGCTTTAGGTAGTATAGCCATTTTGACAATATTGATTCTTCCTAGCCAAGAGCATGGGATGCATTTCCATTTGTTAGTGTCCTCTTTAATTTCTCTTAGGAGTGTCTTGTAGTTTTCAGAGTACAGGTCTTTCACTTCCTTCGTTAGGTTTATTCCTAGGTATTTTATTCTTTTTGATGCAATTGTGAATGGAATTGTTTTTCTGATTTCTCTTTCTGTTAGTTCATCATTAGTGTATAGGAAAGCAACAGATTTCTGTGTGTTAATTTTGTATCCTGCAACTTTGCTGAATTCAGATATTAGTTCTAGTAGTTTTGGAATGGAATCTTTAGGGTTTTTTATGTACAGTATCATGTCATCTGCAAATAGTGACAATTTGACTTCTTCTTTACCAATCTGGATGCCTTGTATGTCTTTGTTTTGTCTGATTGCTGTGGCTAGGACCTCCAGTACTATGTTGAATAACAGTGGAGAGAGTGGGCATCCTGTCTTGTTCCCGATCTTAGATGAAAAGCTTTCAGCGTCTCGCCGTTAAGTATGATGTTAGCTGTGGGTTTGTCATATATAGCCTTTATGATGTTGAGGTACTTGCCCTCTATACCCATTTTGTTGAGAGTTTTAATCAGGAATGGATGCTGAATTTTGTCAAATGCTTTTTCAGCATCTATGGAGATGATCATGTGGTTTTTGTTCTTCTTTTTGTTGATGTGGTGGATGATGTTGATGGATTTTCGAATGTTGTACCATCCTTGCATCCCTGGGATGAATCCCACTTGATCATGGTGTATGATCCTCTTGATGTATTTTTGAATTCGGTTTGCTAATATTTTGTTGAGTATTTTTGCATCTACGTTCATCAGGGATATTGGTCTGTAATTTTCTTTTTTGGTGAGGTCTTTGCCCGGTTTTGGTATTAGAGTGATGCTGGCTTCATAGAATGAGTTTGGAAGTATTCCCTCCTCTTCTATTTTTTGGAAAACTTTAAGGAGAATCGGTGTTATTTCTTCTCTATATGTCTGGTAGAATTCAGAGGTGAATCCATCAGGCCCGGGGTTTTGTTCTTGGGTAGTTTTTTGATTACCAATTCGATTTCGTCACTGGTGATTGGTCTGTTTAGTTTTTCTGTTTCTTGCTTGGTCAGTCTTGGAAGGTTGTATTTTTCTAAGAAGTTGTCCATTTCTTCTATGTTTTCCAGCTTGTTAGCATATAGATTCTCATAATATTCTCTTATGATTCTTTGTATTTCTGTGGGGTCCGTCGTGATTTTTCCTTTCTCATTTCTGATTGTGTTTATGTGTGTAGATTCTCTTTTTCTCTTAATGAGTCTGGCTAGGGGTTTATCTATTTTGTTTATTTTTTCAAAGAACCAGCTCTTGGTTTTATTGATTTTTTCTATTGTTTTATTCTTCTCAATTTTATTTATTTCTTCTCTATCTTTATTATGTCCCTCCTTCTGGTGACTTTGGGCCTCATTTGTTCTTCTTTTTCCAATTTCAGTAATTGTGTCTTTAGACTATTCATTTGGGAATGTTCTTCCTTCTTTAAATAGGCCTGGATTGCAATATACTTTCCTCTTAGAACTGCCTTTGCTGCGTCCCACAGAAGTTGTGGCTTTGTGTTGTTGTTGTCATTAGTCTCCATATATTCTTTGATTTCTGTTTTGATTTGGTCCTTAACCCATTGATTAATTGGGAGAGTGTTGTTAAGTCTCCATGTATTTGTGAGCCTTTTTGATTTCTTTCTAAAATTTATTTCTAGTTTTATACCTTGGTGATCTGAGAAGTTGGTTGGTAGGATTTCAATATTTTTGAAATTACTGAGGTTCTTTTTGTGGCCTAGTATGTGGTCTATTCCGGAAAATGTTCCATGTGCACTTGAGAAGAATGTGTATCCTGTTGCTTTTGGGTGTAGAGTTCTGTAGATGTCTGTTAGGTCCATCTGTTCTAGTGTGTTGTTCAGTGCCTCTGTGTCTTTACTTATTTTCTGTCTGGTTGATCTGTCCTTTGGAGTGAGTGGTGTGTTGAAGTCTCCTAAGATGAATGCATTGCTGTCTATTTCCTCCTTTAATTCTGTTAGTATTTGTCTCACATATGCTGGCGCTCCTGTGTTGGGTGCATATATATTTATAATGGTTATATCTTCTTGTTTGACTGACCCCTTTATCATTATGTAATGTCCTTCTTTATCTTTTGCTACTTTCTTCGTTTTGAAGTCTATTTTGTCTGATACAAGTACTGCAACACCTGCTTTTTTCTCTTTGTTGTTTGCATGAAATATCTTTTTCCATCCCTTCACTTTTAGTCTGTGTATATCTTTGGATTTGAGGTGAGTTTCTTGTAGGCAGCATATAGATGGGTCTTGCTTTTTTATCCATTCTGTTACTCTGTGTCTTTTGATTGGTGCATTCAGTCCATTTACATTTAGGGTGATTATTGATAGGTATGTACTTATTGCCATTGCTGGCTTTAGATTCGTGGTTACCAAGGGTTCAAGGGTTGCTTCTTTACTATCTAACAATCTAACTTAACTTTCTTGTTAAGTTATTGTAAACACAGTCTGATGTTTCTTTCTTTCTCTCCCTTCTTATTCCTCCTCCTCCATTCTTTCTATGATAGGTGTTTTATTCTTTGCCTTTAGTTAGTATTTGGATGGTCTGCTTTCTTTGCTATGATTTTATTTTCTCTGGTGACATCTTTTTAGCCTTAGGTGTGCTTCCATCTAGAGCAGTCCATTTAAGATATCCTGTAGTGGTGGTTTATGAGAGGCAAACTCTCTCAACTTTCGTTTGTCTGGAAATTGTTTAATCCCTCCATCATATTTAAATGATAATCGTGCTGGATACAATATTCTTGGTTCGAGGCCCTTCTGTTTCATAACGTTAAATATATCATGCCATTCTCTTCTGGCCTGTAAGGTTTCTGTTGAGAAGTCTGATGATACTCTGATGGGTTTTCCTTTGTAGGTGATCTTTTTCTCTCTCTAGCTGCCTTTAATACCCTGTCTTTATCTTTGATCTTTGCCATCTTAATTATTATGTGTCTTGGTGTTGTCTTCCTTGGGTCCCTTGTGTTGGGAGATCTATGAGCTTCGGTGGACTGCGAGACTACTTCCTTCCCCAGCGAGGGAAAGTTTTCAGCAATTATTTCTTCAAAGACACTTTCTATCCCTTTTTCTCTCTCTCTTCTTCCTCTGGTACTCCTATAATGCGAATATTGTTCCGTTTGGATTGGTCACACAGTTCTCTTAATATTCTTTCATTCCTAGAAATCCTTTTATCTCTCTCTGCCTCAGCTGCTCTGTACTCCTGTTCTCTGTTTTCTATTCCATTAACAGTCTCTTGCATCTCATCCATTCTGCTGTTAAGCCCGTCGATCGCTTGTCTGATTTCTGTATTGTCTTTCCTCAGTTCCCTCACTTCCTCCCTCAGCTCTTGCACATTTCTCTGTAGGTCCATCAGCATGGTTATGACTTTTATTCTGAATTCTTTTTCAGGAAGACTGTGCATTTCCATCCCTTCAGACTCCCTCTCTGGGGTTGTCTGGTTGATTTTGGTCTGAACCATATTCCTCTGTCTTTTCATGGCTATAGAATTGGTCACTGATAGTTGCCACGTATGTCAGCTGGGCTCTTTAAGACTTTAAAAAGAGAAGAAAAAAAAGAGAAAAAAAAAGAAAAAAGAAAGAAAGAAAGAAAGAAAAAAAGAAAGAAAAGAAAAAACAAAAATAAAACAAAACAAAATGCCCAGCAGACGTAGATTCTGTGGGAATCCTCTAGGTGGCGCTATTGCCCCACTATTCCACAGCTGTGACTGTGCCGCTCCGCAGGGCCCTTTATCGCTCTGGCAGGGGTGGGAACGAATAGGAGGCTGTTGATCTCAGTGAGAAGTGTTAAGTATGGCTACGCTTCCTCAGTCGCCAGGTAAGGCGTCTGAAACTCCCCAGGACTCCCAGCCTGCTGGGCTGAGTGTGCTGGGGCGATCCGGCTCCTCCGCTGGGCTCCTGTCTCTTTAAGACCGCTGAAGAAAGCGCGCGCTTTTTTTTTTTTTCTTCCCAGGAGCCGGCTGCAAGCACCCTGGCGCGTTCCCTGCTCAGATCCTGCCCCTCTGTCTCTCCAATCTCCGCTGCACTGCGCAATGTGGGTCAGCGCTCCCCGCGCAGATCACCGGGGCTGGCTACTTCACGGGGTGCACTTCCACTCCCTCCCGGCTCTGAATCCTCTCCTCCCGCCGGTGCGCTGGGGTGGGGGAGGGCTCGGGTCCCGCCGGGTCGCGGCTCCGTATCTTACCCGCCTTTTGGGGTGCCGAGTCCTCTCGGGTGTAGCTGCACGCTGTGCGCTTTCCTGTGTATTCTCGTCTCTCTTTTAGGAATAGATGTATTTTCTGTGTTTTCGTAGATAAATATAGTGTTGGGAGGAAATTTCTGCCACCCTGCTCACACCGCCATCTTCCCCTGTGGCAGTTGTAGTCTGAGCCACAGGACGCTCACCGCGCGTCGCCTGCCCGTCTGAAGTTGACTTTTATACCATTCATAGTTGCATTCATCCAGTAAATATTTAAATACCAAATGGTTACCATGTGCTAAGATACAGAATGGTAAAAGGCAGACCTTGTTCCTGCCCTCCAGGAGCTTACAGACTCTAAGACAATCATACAAATAATTGTAATAAAAGCCAAGGTGTACAGAGATGCAAGATAATCAGAGAACATAACACAGGTAAATCTGAGCTAGTCTTGTAAGGGGGTGATAGTAAGAAAGGGTATGAAGTCACTAAAGGCTTTCCTCAGAAAGAGATACAGAAATGAGAAGGAAGAATGGGAGAAAGGGAAGGAGTGTCCTTGAGGGCCCACACTGTGGGTTTGAAGGCATGTTCTTACACAAGCCATAGTCTGCTCTGTCTCTAGAACCTTGTTATGCTTTATCTAACATTTTTGTAGTACTCCACAAGAAGGGCTATTTCTTAGTTTTTGTAACAATCCTGTAAGATTAGAATAAAGCTTATTTTGCATGACTGAGTCTCTCTCAGGAAGACTGTATCTGTTGGCATGACTTACTCAAGATCATGCTCAGTAGATGATCAAGTCAGATTTGGAAGCCTGGCCTTTCCAGACCCCAGCTCCCTTGCTGCTCACCATATCAGATTCCCTTTGAAGGGTTGGCAAGGGTATGCATTCCTTAACCTCTTTTCCTAAGATAGAATGGCAGCATGTCAGAAGGGCTAAAGTGTGAGATCTAGAGTCAGATCTACCTGTGTTTATGTCCCAGCTCCGACTCCTTCCTAGCATGTGACCTTGGAAAAAATATTTACTATATTTAATTGAATCCAAAATGACATTCATTAGAAGCTACATCTTCATTTCAGAAATTATGAAATGTGGGGGGAAAACTTCATTGTATAACCAATAAGCATGGTAATCTCTAAACATCAGTTTCTGTATCTGGGAAATCGGGATGATGATAATAGTACTTAGTTTATAGGATTGTGAAGAATGAATGAGATCATCTTTGTAAAGTACTCAGGGTGCCTGGCACATATTAAGTACCCAGCAAATGTTAGCTCTTACTCCTTTGTTTGTATGACAGGATTCTTAAAATTGTCATGATAAAAGATCTTTTAAGATTTAAAAAAAGCATTGCTGTCTATACTGCAAGCAGTCTAGGAGATAGTTTTAAACAGATGCCCAGTTCATACCGAGGCTCCACTGAATTATTATTCTGTAGTTCTCAACCAGGGGTGATTTTGTTCCCCAGGAGGTGTGCAGCAACATCTGGAGACATTTTGATTGTCACAACTGGTAGGGAGTGCTACTGGCATCTGTTGTGTAGAGGGCAGAGATGCTGCTAAACTGCCTATAAAATAGGACAGTCCCCACAGTAAAGAATTATCCAGTCCAAAATGTCATTAGAACTGAGGTTGAGAAACTCTTCTCTGTAGTAATGATTTCCAATAACAAAGTATGCTCTTATCTTTAACATATGTTTGGTATTCTGACTTTAGTGGTATAATCCTTTGTTTGAACTAGGTTATAAGTAGGATCCTTGAGACCAGCATAGTGCACATTTGTTAATGACACTGATAAATATTCAGGGGAGAGCAACTGGAGTGTTCTCTTTGTTAGGCTTTTGTGCATATACTACTACATGTAAATATAAATGGGCAGAAAGTGCCTCGTGTTATAGTACAGGCCCTCTTAAGGCTTCTATAAGGCCAAAGTAAGGCATTAATAGAATTTTTAATTTTTCTTGAAGAGTATGTTGTTCAGTGGTGTATTGCATTCACCATTTACTCTTTTCATTGTTTGGGATAATTCTTAACTAGATGTTTGAGATCCCAGTTCAAGGCAGGAGCCACGTGTAGTAAATAAAATGAATACTCAGTAGTATTTGTTTAATCTCATAGCTGATTAAATACTTCAGGCATATCATTAAATATTTTAAACCGGTATTTCCTAGATTTAAGTTATTCGTATACTACCTTCATAGTTTCTGCCATAATTACTTATTACTATATACTATTGTCATAATTTTAGTTATATTTGCATATCACCTGAGCTGTTTAGTATTTTAAGTCATTAATTTTTAACTTAAATTTATTTAAAAGGAAACTCTATCACTGTTGTAAAAGGAAAACTAGTTTGACTTGCTACAAATAAAATACAAGTCTACAGTTCCTTTTCTCAAACCCTAGGATGTATTTCAAAATTCAGATTTTTTTTTTAAGTGTAACATACTATACATAATTATATATTACCTAACAGTCCTATGGTTTCCAAGGTAGAATCCCTTTCATCAGCTATATTAATACTTTTCTCCAGGGAAATATCTGAATCTTCATATTAAGTGGGATAAAGACTATAAATAGCCTGTGTCAGCTCAGGTCAGGTTTCACTGCCAGATGAGATCCAGTCAGGTCAGCTTTTGCCACCAACAAAGTTACAGAAGTTTTTGTTTTCAGGGCTTTTTGGGTTTCTGTATTGAGGATAAGAATTAAGTTAGAAATACAGTAATTTTAAGCTCTGCCTAGATACTGTTTGCTGAAGTGCCTGAACCTGAGGCCTGCTTATCCTTTGTTACAAAAGGGAAGTAGTGAGGATTAAGGATGTGTTAAAGACATTTTAACTCCAAGCTGAGATTTTCCTTCTTGAGGAACCCTTATACGTTCAGAGTCTGTTGTATATAATTTATTTTTTGCACTTCTTTTTTGAATTGTTCTCACAATTTTAATGATATTTTATGACTTGTATTCTTTCTTAGAGGTCTTTCAAAGAACAGAGAAAACAGTTTAACAAAATTCGTTCTTTTCCAATTACCCTTTGGACCCTTTTAAAACCTAAGATGTGTTATGGAATCTTAGTGATTTTACATTTCCAATATCTTGAAACAATTTACTGTTTGATCATCCTAGGAGTTATTTCATCATTACTCATCAGTTATCCCAAGTTGTGGTAAAAATACCAATAAGAAAACAGAAGAAGGAGAAAATCATGTAGTAGTGCAGCATCTTTCAAGAGAAGGTATATAAGCAGTCTGGACACACATCTTTATAGTCTTCTTTTTCTTTTTAAGTTTTCACTGAATACAGTTGCTAATTTAGAATTTAAAAATCTGTCCACAATGGTAAAGGGAAGAAAATTATCAATATGTTAAATAATTATTTAGGTAAATGCAAAGAGACAACAGTGTAGACTGGCTCTGTCCAATAGAAATATGTTATCCTCATATATAAAATAACTTTACATTTCTAGCAATTACATTAAAAATATAGGCAAGGTTGGTTTTAATATACTTAACTCAGTATACTTAAAAATCTTACCATTTTATGTAATCACTATAAAATTAATAGTGATATTTTATATTACTTTTTATACTAAGTCTTCAAACTCTGGTGTGTATTTTTCATTTATAGAATATCTCAATTCGGACCTACCATGTTTCAGATGCTCAACAGCTACATGTGTCTTAGTGGTTGCCATAGTGGACAGCACAGCTCTAGGCTTTAATAATGGTCATGAAATTGATCACATTAGAGGAGTTGCAGACTACAGATTTTCCAGTGATAAGTTCTAGATAATATTCTCTCAAACTCAAGAATTGGTGACAGAGCAATATATATATATATATATTTTATTTTGGTATCATTAATCTACAATTACATGTGCAACATTATGGTTACTAGACTCCCCACATCATCAAGTTCCCCCCACATACCCCATTACAGTCACTGTCCATCAGTGTAGTAAGATGCTATAGAATCACAACTTGTCTTCTCTGAGTTGTACAGCCCTCCCCGTGCCTCCCACTACATTATGTCTGCTAATCGTAATGCCCCTTCTTCCCCTTTATCCCTCCCTTCCCACCCATCCTCCCCAGTCCCTTTCCCTTTGGTAACTGTTAGTCCATTCTTGGGTTCTGTGAGTCTGTTGCTGTTTGTTCCTTCAGATTTTTTCTTTGTTCTTATACTCTGCATATGAGTGAAATCATTTGATACTTATCTTTTTCGGCTTGGCTTATTTCACTGAGCATAATACCCTCTAGCTCCATCCATGTTGTTGCAAATGGTAGAATTTGTTTTCTTCTTATGGCTGAATAATACTCCATTGTGTATATGTACCACATCTTCTTTATCCATTCATCTACTGATGGACATTTAGGTTGCTTTCATTTCTTGGCTATTGTAAATAGTGCTGCGATAAACATAGGGGTGCATCTGTCTTTTTGAAACTGGGCTGCTGCCTTCTTAGGGTAAATTCCTAGGAGTGGAATTCCTGGGTCAAATAGTATTTCTATTTTGAGTTTTTTTTTAAGTTTATTTTGATATCATTAATCTACAATTAAATGAGTAATATTATGGTGATTTCACTACCCACTTCATCAGGTCCCCCCACCAACCCCATTACAGTCACTGTCCATCAGCATAGTGAGATGCTATAGAGTCACTACTTGTCTTCTCTGGGTTGTACAGCCCTCCCCGTGCCCCCCTAACATTACATCTGCTAATCGTAATGCCCCCTTTTCCCTCTTGTCCCTCCCTTCCCACGCATCCTCCCCAGTCCCTTTCCCTTTGGTAACTATTAGTCCGTTCTTGGGTTCTGTGAGTCTCCTGCTGTTTTGTTCCTTCAGTTTTTTTCTCAGTTCTTATATTCCACATATGAGTGAAATCATTTGGTACTTGTCTTTTTTGGCTTGGCTTATTTCACTGAGCATAATACCCTCTAGCTCCATCCATGTTGTGGCAAATGGTAGGATTTGTTTTCTTCTTATGGCTGTATAATATTCCATTGTGTATATGTAGCACATCTTCTTTATCCATTCATCTACTGATGGACACTTAGGCTGCTTCCATTTCTTGGCTATTGTAAATAGTGCTGCAGTAAACATAGGGGTGCATATGTCTTTTTCAAACTGGGCTGCTGCATTCTTAGGGTAAATTCCTAGGAGTGGAATTCCTGGGTCAAATGGTATTTCTATTTTGAGTTTTTTGAGGAACCTCCATACTGCTTTCCACAATGGTTGAACTAATTTGCATTCCCACCAGCAGTGTAGGAGGGTTCCCTTTTCTCCACATCCTCGCCAACATTTGTTGTTGTTTGTGTTTTGGAAGTTGGTCATCCTCACTGGTGTGAGGTGATATCTCATTATGGTTTAAATTTGCATTTCTCTGATGATTAGCGATATGAAGCATCTTTTCATGTGCCTGTTGGCCATCTGAATTTCTTCCTTGGAGAAGTGTCTGTTCAGCTCCTCTGCCCATTTTTTAATTGGGTTATTTGCTTTTTGTTTGTTGAGGTGTGTGAGCTCTATATATATTTTGGATGTCAACCCCTTATCTGATATGTCATTTATGAATATATTCTCCTATACTGTAGGATGTCTTTTTGTTCTACTGATGGTGTCCTTTGCTGTACGGAAGCTTTTCAGCTTGATATAGTCCCACTTGTTCATTTTTGCTTTTGTTTCCCTTGCCGGGGAGATATGTTCATGAACAGAGCAATATATTTTTAAGGAGAAAAAGGAAATGTGGTATTTTCATCTAATGTCATTCAGCAGGATTTGTCCCACAATATTTTGTAATAAGAATCTGAGTCATCCCATTTTGGTAAAAGTACATATCACAGTATTCCTTTATCTTCTATGATATTTTATACCAAAATGTATACAGTTATAAGTAGCTCAATACTGAAGGTATACAAAGTTGTACATAAAGGTGATTGGAAGGAAATAGATTATGTTGAAATTAAAAAAAAGTCACTGGATTGCTCATTTGAATTTGTCCTTGTGAACCTCAGGATGGAAATGTTTTGTAATTATGGTATAAAACAGATGGCTGAACTCTGTTCAACAAATTACAAACTGCCAAAAGTTTTTAAAAATGCTGCATTTTAATGGTGTGAATGCAAGAAAAAGAACCAGAAGGAATGATAAGCTAAAACCTATTGGAGATGTATTTTCAGTTTGAAATCAGTATTATAAGAGGGATATGCTCCACAGTAATGCACGATAGCTGGTCAACAGCTAGTTGCATTCAAAGGACATCGCCTATTTCAGATGTACGTTTCTTCAAAACCTGGAAAATGTTTATTTTCTTATTTAAATTTCTATAAAGTTACTTTACATTATCCTGTCACTCTTACTACTTCTGTAAATTTTTGTGAAATGACTTTAAATTAGAAAAATGCTCCATTGGACCTACGTGGTAAATAATGACTGTTTTTCCTGGTATATTGAGGGTTAATCAAAAGGTTTGCAAGAAAATTGAAAAGGAAGTAACTTTTCCATTCTGATTCAGTGTTATTTAATGTTGCTAAATTATGTCACTGAATACCACCTCCTATGCTGCCTAAAATTATCTCAAGTATGTCTCAGTCTTGGGAAACACTCTTGTAAGTTACTGTTTATGATGATAATAAGTTGTAAGAAATACACATTTGGTCATTCATATGACCAAATATATATATCCCAGGTATATTTGGTCTTCATCCAGAGTTCCTGAAAAGACTACCGTCTTAACGGTGAAATGGGTATCTTGTCATGTTAGAGATTTTGGGACTCCCCACCCCAGGGCCGCGGCTGGAGGTTGAATCAGCCAATGGCCAATAATTTAATCAATCATGACTATGCAGTGAAACCCTCACAAAAACCCCTGAAAAGAGCTTATTGCTCTCTGCTCAGCTGTGGTCTTCTCTGCCCAATTCTGCTTCTCAATCAGAGAGAGCTATGCTTGGGGAACCAGAATACCTCCATGTACCACCAAGCCAGGCCCCAAGCTCCATGAGGACAGAAGTTTCTTTATTTGGGACCTTGTTCTATGTGTCTCTTTATCTGGCTGTTAACTTGTATCCTTTACCCTTTATGGTATCCTTTATTAAACTGGTAAATGTGTTTTCCTGAGTTCTGTGAGCCACTCTAGCAAATTAATGGTACCCAAGTGGGAGGTCGTGGGAACCTCCAATCTGTAGCCAGTAGGTCAGAAGTGCAGGCTAAGCGCCTGGGGCTTGCGTCCGGCGTCTGGAGTGGGGGGTGGAGGACAGTCTTATGGGATGGAGCCCTTAACCTGGGGAATCTGGTGCTGTCTCCAGGCAGATAGCATCAGAATTGAGTTGAGTTCTCCAACACCCTTCTGGTGTTTGAGAGTTGCTTGGTGTTAGTGTGTATGGAAAGACCCCCTGCCACATACTTACACACATCGGATCCGGATCCAGGAACCCGAATGGAGTTATACTACTATTACTGCTGTGTATAATAATATTGTTACTGTTGTACATAAATGTAGGGAAAAAAATACATCATCTCATTTGGTGTCAGAGGAGTGGTATTTACACTATTGAAAGTCTTCAAAGCTGGAGAGCAGATGGTTGCGGTAACTAATTAAGCAAATCCCAGAGGCAAATTTGCAGATGGTAGGAGGATAAGCTCCAAGTACCTCTGGAGCCAAGGGTGAAGGGACAGGTTCTAGACTAAAGTCTGAGTGAGAGCTGTTTGACAACCAGTTAGATCCCTACATTCTCTATTGCTGGTATTCCTCCCTCACTCTAGCAGAAGTTGAGGTTTATCTAGAAAGTATAGAACCAGGTCTCTGGTCTGAGAGTCTGGACAAAGTTGTGGGTACTGAACTAAAAAGCATAGGGATGGGCTCAATAGCTCTGGTTCCCATTTGGCTCCCCTTCGCACTGGGGACCAGGCCCTCCAGACATGGTGCTAGAAGACTTCTCTGGAAACTGACCAATCCAAGAAGAAAGACCTAAAAGTTACTGAGTTGGGCTCTCACCCCAAAAAGTCCACACAGATCACCTGTTGTGAAGCCTGGTGTCAGTCACCACCAAGTGTGTGCTCAGCTCTTCGGGTGGTCACGCTCTGAGTTGTAAGCCAAGGAGCGCTAGGTTTCTGAGCAAAGTCTCTAATGCAGAAATAGAGACCAAAAGAAGCAAAGGGGGAATGTAACTTCAAAGAAACTAAAACAAACCAAAAACACAACAAAAATCATCAAAATCCTTGAAACAAAATAGGGTGCTAAAATAAAAAGGGACACTCAGATGACAAAAAGAGCTCTTGAAATTAAAAACATGAGGCCAGAAATCATTTGAACTGTTGTTTTTTAGTTCTTTTGGTGGTTACATCCCTAACTATAAATAGCCTTTTACTATTTGTCTCTTTAGACAGTATCATGCTGTAGGAGATTAACACACTTAGACTTCTCTGCTTCACTTGTCCCTTCTCTTAATGTACTAATATCATTAAAAAATCACATTATTTACTTTTGGCTTTTAAAAGATATACTTAAATCTCTGTTTCTTATTCTGTCAACTGTAAATTAGTTTTATTTGTGAATTCTCCCTCCACCTATTCTTGCTCATAAATGCTGTATCATTTGGAATTGAAACGAAGATAAGCTATTTCAGTAAATACTTTATTGATGTAAAGTGTGAAGTTTTGGTCTTTTGTTGGCTGAAATCTATAATCAGGTGTTACCTGTCATGCCTCATAAGCATAGTAGGATATTTGGGTTTCGGTTCCCAGCTTTGCATGTTCAAGGCTGTTGAATTGAGCACAACTTTTTAGAGGATGGGCCTGGACTTCCCTGGTTAATTGCTGAAGCGGCTAAGCCTCTACTGCATTTTTTTTCAAACTGTTAACTGAAATTCAAGATAAATATTTTATAGTAGATCTGTGTATGTGTTTATGTGTATCTGTCTTGTCTATCTGAATAAAATCTCCTTAATCTTCTGGACTACGTTGGCTTTTTTGATAGTCTGAACTATGTGCTTTCTTTCTTTATCTAGGCAGTTGACAAGTACTTCAAGCTTCCTCATGCTTCCAGTAAACCACCTCGGATTTCAGGAAGCCTTGTGGACACTTCTTATAAAACATTAAGATTTGCATTTAGAGCATCTCTAAAAACTGCCATCTATCGAATAACTACTACATTTGGTGAACATCTGAAGTAAGTTTACCTGTTTGATGTGTGATGATAATCCACATTTAGGAATTCCCCTGAGAAATAAGTGTAAGAATTATAAAGGCTTTTATGTTGGAAGTATTCTTTTGGGACCTTCATGATTCCTATTGGAAATTAATAGCTTGGATTTAGACTTAATATTTTTATTTTAAAATTTGGCCTATCATAAAAGCTTTGGGGCCTTCTTTCAAATGGACAACAAAGAGGATAGAAAGTCATATAAGCAGCAAATGTAAATTATATATTGTTGTCTGTTTTTTTTAATTACCAAAACATCGTTAAGGTAAAAGAAAAAGCAAATTAGGTGCCTTTCCAGAAAAGCATATTAAAAATAATTCTGTTTTTACATCTTGGTGAGCCAACTAAGACCTGGGGTAAGAGTATTCCGTAAGTAAGTCCTTGGCGCTTTGTGAGTCATGCTGGGAAAACAGTAACGGGTCACACCACCTTCACAGATGGAACCAGAAAGAAAACCACAAATGCCAAACCTGTTTATATTTAGTTTCATTGATGTTTACTCCTTTCTTCTCATGAAATAATCTAGGTAGGCAGGATAAGAGGTACTAGTTTATTAACCAAACTATGTTTATCATAATTATAAATAAACCTTAGAAGACATGAGAGATTACTCTTTTTCTGTATGCAGTCAATAACTAGTTTAGAACTCCTAATACCACTTGCTTTTAGACACAGTAGGGTGTGGTCTTGTACTTCCTTATACTAGGCAGCAGTAGCAAGTTTTTATGGGACACTTAGGTTCTATGTGGGAATACAAAAGAGCTGTAGATAATCCACTATCCTTTTATTCACTTGTTTAAAATCAAACCAAAAAAATCTATTGAATGCCTTCTAGATCGCATTCTCCAGTATGCTAGCCATGTATGGCTATTTAAATTTTAGTCAGTTAAACTTAAATACAATTCAAAATCCAGTTTGTCAGTCACACTGGCCACATGTCAAGTCCTCAGTAACTACATGCATGTGGTTAGTGGCTAGCATATTGGACAGTTTAGGCATAAAACATTTCTATCATTGCAGGAAGTTTTATTGGACAGCACTGTTCTAGATAGTACACTTAGGGTTTTATATATATATTTTTTTAATTTACTCTTCTCAAAGGCCTGTGAGGTGTAGAAATTATAATTGTACAGATAATGAAAACAGGCTCAAGAGAGGTTAAGAACTCGTCTAGTAGCATAGTCTAGTCAGGGTGAGAACATGAACCTGAAACCAGGTCTCTCTTGCTCCTAAAATTCCACCTTTTTTTCTCTGTACAACACTAGACTGCCTCTAAGATGTAAACTTCTATATAGGAAACTCCCAGAAAACACTCAGTGACTTTAGAGAATGAAATAGAGATGATGTGTACTGATAATAAGAGCAAAAACAAGGAGAAAAGGGGAAAATGAATTTCTTAGATAAGGGAGATAGATGACTGATAAAAATTATGAGAATGAAAATCTTAGTTTCTTTTTTCTGAGAAGAGCCATATTTTATCTATGAACTAAAATTGAAGAGGTCAGTAGAGACTGTTTTGTACAAATTCAGGACAGAATGGCATGGTGGAAAAAAATACTAGATTTGGAGTTAGAATATTTGGGTTTATGTCTGGTTACATTATTGACTATCTGTGGTTGTGGGCAAGTTACTTAGTGATTCAGATTTTGCAGGTAGTAAGTAGTAGAATCAGAATTCAGACTCAGACCTTTGTGACCTAGAGTTCTATCCACAGTATGTATACTCTTAACTAGTATGTTGTGTTGTTTCCTCTAACCTCCGAACCTTTCTGATACTGTTTACCCTTCTGGAAAAAGGGTAAGTTATCCATCTCACTTTGTTCCATTTACAGTTAATAGAGATGAAAGGGAATCATACATATGTAAAGCCCATACTGTACATTATATATGGTGACAATGGCTATTGAATAATATCTAATTTATTTATTACCTAAAGCTCTGCCTCTGCAAACCAGGTAAAAATGAGTAAACTCTTGAGGCATGAAAATTAACCCAGGCCAGTTGCTCAGTGAAGCACTCATTCAACACCCACTTACTCTTAGGTTAGGAAAATTTGATTTACTTGTTTTTTTCCAGCCTATAACATTAAAATGTGAGGGGAAAAGACTGCTTTGGAGTCAGGAGTACTAACAATAGTGAGGCATGGTTCACTGCCTGCTAGCAGAAGAAAGAGCATGAGAAAAGCTTCAGACTTGGTGTGTAAGAGAGTTCAGAACCATTTACTTAGAGATGATAGCTTCACTGGAACGGGGGGGAACTGCACAGTTAAATACTTATTTAATACAGTGCCATTGGAATCAGCTGTATGGTTTAAGAAAGCAGAGACATGTATGTATAAGGTGTTTTGGGATGAATTGTAGCAAAATGATAATAAAACTCCTGGCACTTTTAAAAGTGATAGCCTTCAGTTACCTGGAATTTTACAATTCAGTAATGAAGCATTACTACTCAGCAACTAGAAATACAATCTTCCATTGTACTCAATTTTTGTCCAAAAGTTTAGAAGGAAGTTTTACCCTAGCTTCAGTGTATATTTGTCCTAATTTTGTCAAGGTAACGTATTTTTTGTGGGGGTGAGGGCAGGGAAAGAACTGTTTCCCCTTCCAAGACATAACTTATGTTCAAAGGGAAAAGTAAATCTAAACCACCAAGCTGTTACCTTTGAAAACGATTAGTGGAGTCTATTGTGTTTTAACCAAAAATTTTAGTTAAAGGATTTTATATTAAAGGCAATTCAAATACTTTACAACTCAAAGATAATGTTGGAATCTGGTTTAAATAAAATAATAAAATCCAGAAAATCTATTGCAAGGCTTGGAGCTCTGCACAGCAGGTTTCACAGCAGAGCAGGTTAAAATTGATGCTTTCACTTGTCAGTCTTAATTTGCTTTGGTCTTTTAGATGGTAGATGCATGCCATTACTGAATGCAAGCCCTCCTCTTCATTAGATTAAGGAGGGTTTTCATCCAGCTTTTTCAGAAGTACTAAATAAGTGAAGATTTCTATTCATTTTTAATTGTTTTGAAAAATATTGACTCTATGCTCTGTGGTTCACTTAATATGCTTAATGTAAAATAAAGCTTATGCTTTGAATTTATGTTTCATTTAGTGCTGTGCAAGCATCTGCAGAACATCAGAAAAGACTTCAGCAGTTCTTGGAGTTCAAAGAATAGTTAAGTAATAGAAACTGTGTTCATTACACTGCTGATACAACTACAGATGGGACAGTGAATGTTCAGCATTCTTGGATCAGAAGAAAATGGACTAATTAGATGCTTCCTTTGTCGTGGTGGTTGCTTTGAAAACTATACTTTAATGGGAGAAATTATGGAAAGAAATTCTGAACAGAGTAACTGAAAACTGCCTTTTTTGTACTGCTTGCTTTTTGTATGTGTGGTATGAAAATCTTTATTCGATGTTACAAAAGCATCCGCAGCAGTGGAGATGTCTCTAGCTCATACGACTTCATGATAATAATACAAGATGTTCAGAATTTACTTTGGAGAGGGAAGCCAGTTCAGAAGGTAAAATAGGTAGACTTGATCCAGTCTTCCTAATTGTTCTGAGAGTTTAATTCAGTGTAAATTTGAAATATGTGAACTTTAGTTTCTGTTTACTGAAAGATAAAAATGGTAATGGTGGAGGAAAATTCACAGAAAAATTATTGTCTAAAGGACATACTTTGTTAATCTTTTAGGTTATGTTTTTTTTCCAGGAACAAATTAAATTTGCATGATTGTCCAAAAAAAGTCTCAATTTACAGATGCTAACTGTATATAAAGGAATGTGGAAAAATTCAGTTCTTAAGTTATAAGGTTAAATATTCACATTTGGTTTTTGAAAGACAATTGAGTGACATCTATGAATTTGTTTTGTATCATGCTAGTGAACAATAAGTATATGGATATTTTCCCAACTAGTTTTGCTTTCTTTTCCTGGAACAAAACATTAAGTGATTGCAGAGTTTTTCAAATGAGAGAAAAAGTTTTACAAGAAAAACAGGAAAATTTCCTTTTTTCCCCCACCTTTCATCTTCATTAGATCTAATTGTTTTGTGTAGTTTGGCCTCACAGAGGGAGCAGCCTTTGCTGTGTTAACTGGCTAATAAAAATATATTAGGAAAATCTCTGCAGCCAGAAACAAGTTAGTCATCAAATAGCAAGTGACAACAAAACATCAGAGAGATTGTACTTGGGAATATGTTGTATGTCCCAAAAGTGAGCAAGGTAATATAGTTTATTAGATCAACTTCTGTGGAGGTGAAAGATTGGAAATCCTAGTGGTTAGATAGTCACAGGACTAGCTGTGGATTATAATGCTCACTGGTAATTATTTTACTGTTATCTTTTCCCTCTGGTGTCCCCCAGTTTTTCTTTATAGGCAGTGCACTATTGTATATTAATCTTTAATGTGGTATATATGTCTACTATTTGACTACTTGATGTACTATATCTTTATTCCTTTTATTTGTTGCCCCTTCAACCACCACATGCCAAATTATAAATGAGTCCTGCTGCACTTTAAAGTGTCTCTGTGATTCAGTTTCTCAATTGTTAAGTCGAGTATTTAGGCTATTGCCATGGCTTTTTCCACCCCCACCCCCCCATCCTCCATCTGAAGTGGAGTTGATCTATTTTTCAATGTGCAGGCTGAATTTTGAATATGGTAGTTGGTTACAGATGACCAGAAAATTGTGGCAAGGTTGACTGAGAACTGTTGAGTTCCATGTTTTAAAGCCATTGAACTTTTTATATTTCACTCTCTGAGTCACCCTTGGCAGTGGCATTTTGGGAGCAAAGGACACTTAACCTTCTGCTTCCATTAAAGAATAATTGTGGTACTTAACCGACTGGATTCCTGATACTGACGATGGGATGATTCCTTTCAACTTTGACTTATTTGGATAAAATGTTTGGCTAGGTTTAGGGTTTTTGCTGTTTCCTGTATACTTCAGGCAAAGATATATTCAGTGAGCGATGTGAAAACTGTGATGTTCATCCCTATGTTCTCAAGGATGTGCTGTGTACAAAATACAGGTTACATGTCTGCCTAGGGGATATTTGGAAACCACCTCCCTGAATCTGGATTATATAGTAGGTAAGAGAGTAGGTTTTTTTCCCCATTGTGTGTTGATAATCTCCATACCATCTGCTGAGGTAGGGTGTGGCTGAACCACCTGTTACTAAAGAGAGCGCCTTCCCTATGTATGAGGAGGATCACTGTAGGAAGGCCAGAGAGAGGCATTTCCTTTGATGAAGTCACATGGTGCTTATGTACCCACTGATGCTGTATTGGTCTGAAAATTAGAATGTTCTTTAAAAGCTTTTCTCTGTCAGCACAAAACATGATTCCATCAGCTCTTGTAATGTTCACCTGACCCTATGGAAGGTATAAATCCACGTAACTTCTTTCCCGGAGAACAGGGAAACTCCTAGAATAAACTTTGTACAATTGAGTACCCATGGATAAGCAGCAATTTGTTACTTTCCTGTATTTGTTCCTTGGTGATTGATTCCTATGTCTTCCTGTAAATATGGTATCTGTTTATATCCTTTTCTATATCACTGATACTAAATTGGGTAGACAAATTGACAGTTTTAAAAAATGAGACTACTAATTAATTGAAATATGTTTGCCTACAAGGTTAATTATTTACTTTCTGGTGTGTGTGTTGCCTTAGCCATTTCAATTCAGTTAGAGTTGTTGCTTGTAAAACTTGAAAAAGGTTTAACTTCTCAAGAAATCAGCTTTTGCCCCTAACTGGCCTAATTTGGTGGGTGATCTGTGTTTAATGGTAATTCTAAGAAGGCTGAATTCTAGAAGTCTCTTTCTTCATTGTCTTGGCTGCCTTTCTTCCAAAACTAAACATAGGTTGCAGGTGCTGAAAGCCATCTCTTAATAGAGGTTTCTTTTCTTGCTAGAACAGTGTTTCTAATCAGATCCTATTCCCCAGGCTAACAGTTATGTATGTCAGCTTTACTTAAATTAGTCTGAACTTCACCTCAAGTAGTTGAGATGCTATACGAAGGCCCTCAACTCCTTCATTTGCTCTCCCAATCCACAGTCATCTTTCTTTAAAACCAATTAGCTTAACACAAAAATGGTTTAATTAATCAGTTAACAATCCAGCTAGTCTTACCAAGGTGCTGACCACCATTTTTACATAAGCAAAGCCTTTTTTTGTTTTGAGGGTTTGGAAGGAGGATAGACAAACACATAGCCCTTGAGTTCTTAGGCGTGGTCCTATGCAGCCTTGGCAGTTGCTGTAATGATGGGCAACCCGATGCGGGGCTAGCTAACCATTTAGAGACATTAACCCTGTTATGGCCCAGCTGTGAGAAACAAATTGAGCTGTGAGTAAGACAGTTCATTACCTCCGAGGAGTCAAATGCAGTGGCATTTAAAACTTGGAGTCAGAAAAATCCGACTCACAGGGAGTGTTTATGAGAGGTGCAGATTCTGGGCTCCAGTTCAATGCAGATTCTGCTACGGGAGGTCGGGACTGCCTCCCAAAAGATGTGGTTCCTAACAAATTCTAAGCAGTGGTCTGGGAATCACAATGTGAGAAGGGTTTATTTTCGATCAAGAGTTGCCAAACTTAGCGTGTATCACTTAGAAAAGGGTGTTAAAACAGATTATTGCAGAGTTTCTGACTTGGTAAGTCTGGGGTGGGGCCCAAGAATTTGCATTTCTAACAAGTGCCCAGGTGACATGCTGCTGGTCAGGACACCACACTTGAGAACCACTGCTGGGGTGGATTTTCCTGTGCACTGTTTTCCCAGATGAGTGACTGAGCATAGGAATCATCACCTGCTTTAATGTAGACTCTTCCATCTGATTCACGCAGCAGGTATACAACATAAGTTGTTCTTTCACACATGCTCATGTTGTTCCCTTTACCGAAATTTCTGTCTTGGCAAACTTCTCATTCTTTACATACTTCCCTGTCCAAATACTTTCAGACTGATTTTAAGGTGTTTTGTCAAAAGCTTTGTCATTCCCTCTTTTTTGGATCTCATTGAATTGTAACTTACAGACTGTTTCCCCTTGTAGACTATGAGCTCCCTGTCCTTCCAGGATTCCAGTTACACTTTTTCAGTATATAACCTGTCTTTTCTGTTTCGTATCTTTGACTTTCCATGGCTTTATTCTAGGTAGTTTCTTCTGACCTATCTTCCAAGTCATTTTCTTCAACTGTATCTAATCTGCTGTTAAACTTATCTATGAATTCCATGTAGATTATGAGCTCTACTAACAATAGTTTTTCAGTAAATAAGTGAAAATTAGCAGTCATTTCTAGGGTTATGTTAGTTTTTATCATTAGTTGACCTTTATGTTCAATTCTGAAATCGAGAGTTATTTTTAATTGGCAAGCTTGGTAACAAAATTTATTTGGCAGCAAAACCAGCCTAAATGATGTGAGGCCATTTGTAGGTTTAGTTTATTCTATGTAGTATGGCTGTGTTTACATTTGCTGTAGTATGTTTGAGTATGAAGTGCTGTCCCAAACCACAGGAGTATTATGTAATACATAGCATTATAACCTTTCTAAAATTTTAATATTTTTTTATTCTTAAACACCTGGCCCCAGGAGTTTAAGATAAGGTGTTAGAGACCTGTTTGTAGAATGCTGTTAATTCTTCCATTCACTCAGCATTTACTCACTGCCTGCTGACTACCAGGCTCTGTGATAGTCATTGATGGTATAAAGTCATAAATCTTGGCCTCAGAGAACTTACCATCTTATATGGGAGAAGTAAGTGGGGGCAACCCTTGTTTGCACAGACCCTTTTTCTACTTATTTACAAAGTTGATGTGTCTTGCTGTCTCATTGCTGATTACACATCTTTGCTCTTCCTAGCCTACTCTAAGCAGTAGCTGTTGCTTGTATTTGTGCCATCTCCCTTATGGACAGCATCTTCTTAGGTGTTGCGTCCTGGTGTTCGTCTGCTTTGTCACTTGTATTATTTTGCAGGAGTTGTGCAGCCCTGCCTTGCCCTCAAGTGTTCATGTGCTCCCTGCACATGCATATCTTACCTGATACTGTTGAGTGTGTCTTACAAGTGATTCTGGTGGTAAAGTAGTTCTGGAAGACCTATAAGATGTCTGTGGAAGAGAAACAATGGAAGGTGACCTCTAAATCACAGACCTTTACCTTGATAGTCTTTTGAAGATACGTTGGTTCTTGATTGATTTATCCTTTTTCCCCTCTCAACTTACTAGTAGCAGTAGTCTACAGTCTTGAAAAAATAGTAAACATTAGTCCTTCCCTAACTATATTATGACCCTTAGGTGCAAGGATACAATCCCCACCTCAGCCTAGCTTGAGCATAAATAGGGGAATTGATCCTGAGGCCACAGGACAGTCTTGGTGAGCACAAGTATAGATTTATTTCTAATCCCATGAGGAGCCTGGAAAGATCTGAGGATCTTGAAATTGTTCTCTGCTTCTTTCTGCATCCATGCTTTATTCTCTGTCCCTGCCTACTGACTTTCTACCACTCTCTCCAGCTGCCCTTTAGCTCCTGAGTTTACATATAATAGATAGACCAGTTGTTTCTGCATGCCAACCAAATTCCTGATTGAAAGAAATTAGCCCAAATGGATCAAGTGTTCAAGAGTCTAATTAGGCTTGAGGGATAAGGTTATGCAGTGGCAACATGGCTTCTGAGAGTTTACCTTTTTAGTCAGGGTAGATTGGAGGGCCGGGGCAGTTCTGAGAGCCTCCCAAGATAAGAAAGTCAGGGTTCAGGGCCTGCAAAGAAGGTTTGTAAATCCCCTTGCTTTTATTTGGAACCCCAAAGGGCTGCATCCAAAGGGTGGAAGGGTGAGGAGAAAGTAGATTGCATGAACTGTAGTTGAGTTAGAGTCCTCCTTAAGTTGAATTGTAACTTCTGTTTACTAGTGTTTCTACATCCTGGGAGAAACAATATAAATCCTCTCTGAAGGTAAACAACACCCTAGGCCTCAATTATTATTATTATTATTATTTTTGCTATTATTAATGTACAATTACATGAACATTATGGTTACTAGACTCCCCCTATTATCAAGTCCCCACCACATACCCCTTTACAATCACTGTCTCAGCGTATTAAGATGCCACAGAATCACTACTTGTTTTCTCTGTGTTATACTGCCTTCCCCATGTCCACCCCCCACCGCACATTATACATGCTAATTGTAATGAACCTTTCCCCCTTTTTTTAAAATTTTTATTTATTAAGGTATTATTGATAATACCTTCTTATGAAGGTTTCACTTGAAAAAACAATGTGGTTACTACATTTACCCATATTATCAAGTCCCCACCCGTACCCCAATGCAGTCACTGTCCTTGGGTGTAGTAAGATTAGGCTTCAATTATTTTTACAAACAAGTTTTCAAATACAGTGTCTGTGCACAATTAAAAATAAGCAGGGTAGGAAGAATGTCAAGACAGCATGAATGAGAACAACAAAAGCAATAGGCAATAATAGAATGGGCCCACAGGGACTCTAAATATTAGTTATCGGACAGATTTTAAAATAATTATGATTAGTATGTTCACTAAGATTAAAGAATGAAATTCTCATTTATTAGAGGACTAGAAACCACAACTATATGTGTGTGTATATACATATTGGAAACCACACATACATAAATAAATATATATATATATACTTTTAATGTATATATAAATGTTTTTATATATGCATTTAAAAAAGCCATAGGTAAGTTCTAGAATAGAAAAATAAACTAAAATTAAGAAATCAATGGATAGGTTTACCTGCAGATTAGACATAAATGAAAAAGATGACTTGGAACATAGGTCAAAGTAAAGCATGGAAAGTAAAAAATAGTAAAATACAGAAGACAAGTTAAGATGTAGACGATAACAACGAGGAAATTTATAGGTATAATTGGAATCCTGGAAGGAGAGGGCGATCTAATGGGCAGAAGCAATTTTGAAGTTTCATAGCAGAGATCTTTCTAAAATTCTAAAATGGAGACGTCAAGCTACAGGTTGAAGAAGTTCTATGAACCCTAAACAGGTAGATAAAAAGAATATATATGGAGGTACATGATTGGGAAAGTGCTAAAACCCAAAGTCTTCAAAGTAGCCAGAAGAGAAAAAAGACCACTTTCAAATGAGTGACAGCCAGATAGCTAAACTTCCTAACGAAACAAACTGACAGGGGGATGGCAATTTTACAGTGCTGAAGGAAATTTGCTATCCTAGAATTCCATACCCAGCATTAATCTATAAAAATGGTGGAGAGATAAAAACATTTTCAGACAAACAAAAGCCAAGAGAATTCATCAACAGGTCACACTAAAAGGAACTTGATTTATAGAAATTATTTGTTTTCAGGGAGAAGGAAGGACAGTCAGAAGCAGCAAGAAGTTAAAAAAGGTAAATATGAATAAATATACAGAGAAATAAAGTACACAACACAATGGCATATAAGTCAGAATATTTGGAAGTTAAAATAGCCAAAGGTGTTTAGATTGTCTGCAAAGAGTAGACTTTGATATATTAAAGTTGTGCATTGTAATGTAAGGATAACCACTTAACAGTGAAAGTTTCAGGCTAAGGCAGGGAAAGAATGGACTAACAAAAAAATAACATAAAAGAAAATACAGAAGGACAGGAAAAAAGATCTGGAACTAGAAGAACAAAAATGAACATAGTAAGATGTAGATTTAAACCCAAACATAACAGTAATTACATTAAAATAAATGGAATAAATCTTATAATCAAAAAAGATAAACTAAATAAACAAAATCCAACTATTTGTTGTTTGCAAGAACCACAACCAAAACAAGGATGATGTTGAAATGGTAATATTGAAAATGAAAGGATAGAAAAAGACATGAAAACATGGAAAGAAAGCAGGTAGTTATATTAATATTTGACAAAGTATACTTTAAGGCAAAAAGCCTTACTAGAAATAAAGAGGGGCTCTTCAAAATAATAAAAGATTAAATTCATGAAGAAGGTGCAGTTTTAAATGTTAATGCACCAAATAACCTAGTCCCAAATATGTTAAAACAATATGGGCAAAAAAATGAGCAGGCACTTCAAAAAGGAGGGTATTCAAATGGCTTATAAGAGAAGGTAGGTGTTCAACACCATTAGTTATCAGAGAAATACAAATGTAAGCAATGTCAAGATACCACTACACACCCATCAGGGCTAAAAACAGAAAGACTAACAATGACAGGTGTTGGTAAGGATGTGGAGCAACTAAAATTCTTATATAATTGCTGGAAGGTGTGAAAAATGGGCAATGTTGATTAAAGCTAAATATACACTCACCCTAGAATCTATTAATTCCAATAACTGGCACATGCCCAAGAGAAATGAATGCATATGTTCACCAAAAGTCACGTTTACAAGGATGCTTAAAGCTGGATTTTTCACAGTAGCTCCAAACTGGAGACATTAAAATGTCCATCAACATAGTAGGATGGATAAATAAATTGTGCTATACTTGTACAATGCAATTTTACCTAGAATCAAAAGAATGAACTGCTATGTGTAACATGAATGAAGCGCATAGACGTAATAATAAGTGAAAGAAGCCAGACACAAAGGAATATATACTATGTGATTGCATTTATATGCACTTCAGGAACAGATAGAACAATGTTACCACACTAAGTCAGAATAGTGGTAATGGGAAGAGGAGCAGACTTGGAAGGGCATAACAAACCTGATGTGGTGGAAGTGTTCTCTATCTTGATTTGGATTATGTGGGTATAATACATATAAAAATAAATTGAACTATATAGAAGATTTCTGTACTCTATGTATGTTAGTTACACCTTAAATACTGAGAAAACCACTTACAAAGAGAAACACAAATCTACAATTATAACAAGACATGTTACACACCTTCTATTTGAACAATCAAGAAACTTGACCTAGTGGACACATGGAACACTGCACCTAACAGCTGAAGAGCATGCACTCTCTTAAAGCTTATGTTGAACATTTACAAATCTGGCTATATGTTGGTCCATAAAGCAAATCTTAACAAATTCCAAGGGATTAAAATCATCTAGAGTACATTTGGCTGTAAGGCAATTAAGATAGAGATTCAATTTAAAATGATAACTCAAACATTCCATGTGTTTGGAAGTTAAGAAATACACTTTTAAATCCACAGGTCAAAGAAGAAATCACATGGGTGGGAATTAAAGAAATGTTTTTAAACAAGTGATAATAAAAACACATTGAAACTTGTGAGAGCTAACACCATGCTTAGAGGGGAAGTTACCCTTAAATGCATGTGTCTTGCCAATGGGTTTCAGCCCCAGGCAAGTTCGCTATGGATTCAATGTGACCAAAGAAATTGACAGCAAAATGTTCTTGGGGTGAAAGGGTTATACCAACTTTATTTCCAGGTGGCAGGTCAGTCACTAAAATCCTGTTCACTCAGAGCGAGTCTGCATGCAGCAAGTTGGTCTCTGCCTCTGGGCCCCTCTGCCCGCACAGCCCTCCTCTGGGCCTCTCTGCCTGCACAGCCGTCCCACACAGCCGTCTTCTGGGCCTCTCTGCACAGTTGTCCTGCATAGCCATCCTCTGGGCCTCTCTCCTCAGCGCTGCCACCACTTCAGCCTCTGCTCTGCTCTTTTGCAGCCATGCCACTGTGTCATGCCAGAGCCCTGCGCGGAGCTCTTTATATAGAGTCAACAGCCATGTATTGCCCACAGGTGTGCAGTGAGCCAGTCAGCCAGGGCCAGGTGAGAATCCTTGCCACAGGAACTCCCATTTTATCCACACATCTCAAAAAGCAAGGAAGTAAATTTAATCATTTTAGCCTTTACCACTTCTATACCATCTCAGTGCACATGTTGTAATTAATTATAATGACTAGTTTTACTTGCTCTCCCTGGAAACAGTGATCTGTGAGTTCCTTGGGTTCCAGGGTCATGGCTTATTCTTTATATCCTCAGTGTCTGTTAAAGTACCTTGTGCATGTTGATATTGTTTGAACTGAATTGAGTTTATCATCATGCCTTAGGGCTTTTAGAAACCTTGGGTCTCAGACTCGAGTGCTTGGAAAAGCTAGACAGGTGATGAGATGCATGGGGTCAGCCGGAGGGGGAATGTAGCAAACTGGAGGCACTGGCCCCATTTAGGGAGTTTTTTCCTGCCGCTGCTTGGTCTTAGTTGATTGTTGCCATGGGAGACTGCTGGCTTATGGCTACATCTCCCCATTTGTGAAAGCAGAAATTCAGATTTTGATGTGAAATCTCCATTTTTAAAGTGTTGGAAACTAATTAATTAAGAAAAAAATACAGCATGTGCCAAACCAAACTACATGACCCTATGGCTGCCAGTTTGCAACCTCGGTTTTGTTTCACACCTTGAGAAGTGGGAATGTGCTTCATGTCTAAACATACCAGCCACCAGACCCTTGAGCAGCCTCTTCCATCAAGCAAATTTCTGTCTGAAGAAAAGGGCTGTGACAGCTTTCTAATTGATTTCTGGGTTGTATCTGTAAGAGGTCTGCAGGGTTTTTTAAAGCCTTCTTTGTAGTTGGCTGTTAACCCCAGCTGAATCAAACATGCATTCCCAAAGATTTTTTTCCCTCCTTTTGTTGTAATATTCTTAATGATGCATCCTGACTTTTTCACTCTGTTTTTTACACATTTGTCACCACTTCTGCTTTTGGATCTTCAGGTTGGAAAATCTGAGGCTTACATGGAAGGTTGATTTTTAATGCCCCTGTGTTGTTTTTCAGCTGTTACATTTGCATGCAATTATGACATTTTAAAAATAGGAGACCACAGGGTTTGAAAAAAACAGAATGGAAAGGCTGGCCTTTAATTTTGTTAACATCCCAATTACATCGTGGTAACCCTGTGACAATTTCTGGCCCTTGTAATGCAACACTTGGTTTTTGTTCTAGGGACCGTGACCAAGCCTGCTTCACTCAACCCTTGCTCAATCATGAGTGGTTGGAAAGCTCATGTTTTCCACTGGCCAGCAGAGGTCACTGTTTCAAAGTTGTTAGAAGAAAATTTGTTGACAGTTCACACTTCTCTTTTGTTTGGGGGAGGTTTTTATTCATAGTACTGGTGGGAGATTTTTTTTATTTATACTTTTCTATATTTTCCAAATGTTCCAAAAAATCAATTGTTTCTATATATGACATTTAAAAGTGCTGATGGCTCGAGTATGCCTTTGTAGATAGTTGCTTATGCAGTGTACCAGCTACCATTTATTGAACACCTACTAGGTGCTGGGCCCTGTGCTCCACACTCTGCACTCATTATCTTTAACAGCCATTTTTCTTCCAGGGTTGTTGGGACAGTTACCTCAGTTTTCAGGAAGAGGAGCATCAGGTAAGGAGAAGTGAGGTGGTTTGCTCAAGGACACACAGCTGGTGGAGACTGGATTCAGAGGCAGGGACATGGATTGATCTTCAAAGCCAGGCTCTTAACTTTCTTGGGAGCTGTACTTTTTTCCCAAAGAAAGAATATTTTAGCAGCTTGAAGCAACAACCCCCAAGAATGTATGAGAAGAGTATGCGTTTTTGAAGCATAACCTAAGCTACGGCTTCCTGTTTTTTTCTTTGCAAATTTCATCCTGTTTTTCTCTTGAAGAAGCTAGACTTTACTTCTTATTCTTCTTTGAAGATGGGAACTGGGATGTTCTGTTAGCATTTGTTCCTTCTCTACATGAAAACAAATGTTAATAATACATTGTCTCCACAAATGTCTCAAGCTTAAGACCTATTTAGTAAACAAACTTTACTACAAAGATTTCTTACTTCAATTTGCAAGTCCAATGGAAAACTTCCTAACTTTGGAAAGAAATAGACTGTGAATGAGAAGATAAATCAGTTTGGAGCTTTTATTTATTCATGTTTTTAAAAACATCAATATTATGTGAGGACAGCTGTGTTGGGCACCAGATAATGAGTAGTCAGTGGGCTCCGACCCGCTGTTCTCACTGAACATGAGAACAGTAAGGGAAGGCTTTGTATCTTTTGGGCTGCCAAAAATGGACATGTGGTTCTGGAGTCAGTCTTATGAATTCACTTGGCATACTACTGTCCATTATTCAATTTTTTTAATGTTTTGTGGTTGCTATTAACTATAATAATTATTTTTAGAATAGAGAACCACATTACCCTTTTAGATCTTCTCAATTAATAAGATGGAGCCACCTTATTTTGATTGTCAGCAAATATTCAACAAGTTTTTGCAGGGATAACAAGAGCTCAGAATGGCACAACTAAGGCTCTTGGATGGACAATGAATATAAGCAAATAAAAGTCATGAGGAAGTGGGTACTCTGAAGAACCAGTAGAGAGTAGATAAAGGATTCTATTTCAGATAGGTGGTCAGGCAAGGCCTTCCTGATAAAGTGATGGTTGGCTTGAATAAGGTAAGAGGGAGACTATGTGGCTACTTGGGGGAAGAGTTCTAAAAAAGCAGAAGGACCTGGAGCCCAGAGCAGGCCTGATAAGTTCAAGGGATACCAAAGAGGACAGGATGCTGGGAACCATGGGTGAGGGCAGAGATCATGTCAGGACTCGTGGGCCACAATAGGGTTGGGCTCTTACTCTGAGTCGGGGCAGTCACTGGAAAGTTCTGTGCAAAGGAGTAACATGGACCCATTTATGTTTTAAAGAATTAAATCTGGCTGTTCTGTGGGACTTAGGAATGTCTTTGAGAGGTTGTGTGTAACCCTTAAATAAAATCAGAGTTCTGTTACCAAGGCTCTGAATGAAGAAGGTAGGCTGGCAGCGGTCTCTTGTCCAGAGTTTGTAGTTTGATTTTGGAAGAAATGAGTTGTAGTCTTAAATCTGGCACTACTAGCTGTGTGACTTTGAGCTAAGATTCCATCACTAAAATCTCTGTTGGAACTGTAAAATAAATTGGACTGCATGATTTTAAGTTCTCTTCTGACTGTAATGTTGCATTAGTCTTTGAATTTGTCATATAGTAAGGTAAGTATAGCTTTCATAAAAGATAAAAAGTCTTTGAAGAAAAGATTGTGCAAGGTGCCTATCAAATGTCTTAAAATTGATTTCTGTAATTGAAAGATTCATTTCAAACTTATTCATGAATACAATTCCATTCTATTTTTCAGAATGCTTTCTGCATGTAGGTACAGGTGATTTAATATATGTTTGAAAAGAAGTATATGAATTACATAATACTAGTGTGTACTAGACAAATTTGGTACTTTATAATAAGAAAAATTTTTATTAAAAATGTGAATAATCAACTATCTCGTTCCTTATGCTCTATGTACATTTTTTTTAGCTTCATTTAACAACTTTTTGACCTGTCAAACCATTTAGTACATGTGTTCAAATCTACATAATGCTGATTGTCTCCCATATACATATAAAGACTGTGCCTTCAAGGGGTCTATGGTTTATTCCTGGGAATACAGTAAGTACACCAACAGGTATATAGTAAGACAGAAAATAAGTGCTCTGAAAGGGGCCTTGTGTGCCTGGCATTTTGTTTGGAGTGGGAGCAGGCTTTGTGGAGAAGGAGTCAGGTCTGGATGCACGCAGATAGGTGTGGACAGCCGCCAAGGCATTTTGGGTAAAAAGAAAGGTCAGGCAACAAAGTATGTTCCAGTTCAGCTGGAGATGAGGTATAGGGGCACAATGGAAGGATCATGGTGTTTAGGGTCAGGCAGACCTAGGGCTGAACCCTGAATCTGCCACTTTCTTGCTGAGACCTTGTGCAAGTCGCTTATTTGCATCTTATCTGTATAGGAGACAGTGTGCTCCTTATCTGTAATAGGAGACAGTTCTACCCTCTTCATAAGCTTGTTGTCTGTATTGAATGTATACAGTTCAGTATCATCTTCAGTAATTTATATAAATGAACCTGACATAGGGCTTCCATAAATAACAAGCCCCTTCTTTTGCATGGATGACCGACATTGTCCCTCACAACTTTTAAGGTGTCAAATCTTATTGTCCTCATTAACAGCATGTAATGTGCATTTTATATTAAGTCTGGGTCTGTTTCCCTACTAATGAAGTGATGTGCTGAAAACCAACTAAAGTGTTTTATGGAAAAGCAATTGCACAGTGGTGAGAGTGAGGAAGAGGTATAACTAAGTGGCCTGGTAATTGTGGCCTCTTTGCTTCCAGAAACCACCATTACAGATGAGGAACACCTTGGGCCCCCCAGGGGAAGTTCCCAACTCAAAAACTACTATCCTTCCAGACACCCAGCCTCTCCCTCCCTTCACTCCCCTCCATTCCCACTATCCAGGCTTGTCAAGTTTACTTCCTAAATAATGCTGCATTCCAGCCACTTCTCCCCATTTCCACCAACCCCCGGTACCTGAGTCCATACTCCCAGCATCTTTCTGGGACTTCTTACTCTTCTTTCAGCATCCACGCTTGCTCCTTTCTCCATCCATTTTCCACACAACAGCTAGGATGATATTTTCAGAGCAGATCTGATCATATCAGTCTCAACAATCCTTTGCTGATTTTGGGCCCAGCCCTTCCCCTGCCCAGTCTCATCTGATTTTTCATTCCCTCGTTCTGTGGCTCCAATCACACTGCCTTTCTTTTGCTGCCTAGAAAGGATTTTAATTCCTCTCGTTTCAGGACTTTTGTACATACTCCCGATCTGCTGGAAATCTCTTCCTCAACTCTACAATCAGTAACTTCTTACCCTCTTAGATTCTGGTTTAATTATCACCTCCTCAGGGAAACCTTCCTTGACCATTTAGACTCTTGTCAAGCTTCTATCCCTGCTCCCCATTTTATGTCTTCTGATAGCATGGAGCATCTCTCCTTCATGGCCTTATTCTTGTTTGTAAGAATGCATTCATTCACATGGTTAGTTGAAATCTTTGTGTCCACCACCAGTTGGAAGCTGCACAGGCCTCTGGCATCTAGGACAGTGCCTGGGGCATGGTAGTGCTCAATCAATATTGTTGGACAAGGATGGAGGGCACTCTGGGTACAGACTTTGGTGCTTTCCCCTTGCATTCCTAGCCATTGTCTTATGACCTCTCTGAATGAGTTTTTAGAGGGCCTTCACATCCTTCAGTAACCCCCTCATCCACTTTATTAACTTATATATTTAATAACTATAATTCACTGAGTGAGGCACTCTATGCAGTACTAGGGCTTAGCGTGGCAGATAAAACAATTCCTGCTCCCAAAGAGCCAGGGGCACTCAAAAAGCTTCAAACTAGGAGAGCAATATGGTTGGATCACTGATTTAGAGGAGGATGGACTGGAGGAGCCAGACAGGGAATCCCAGATGGGAATCTGGTCCAGTGATTCAGACTAGAGATGGTGAGGCCTGATGAGGGCCACAGCTGTGGAGATGGAGAGAGACATTTACAGGAAGTACATACGAAGTAGAAATTGTAGGCATTAAGAGTCTGAATGTGGGTAGACAGAGAGAGAAAGGAGCTTAGGATAACCCCTAGGATTATAGCTTGAGGAGACTACTTTTAGCAATAACCAACTTGATTTTTTCTTTAAGTTTCCATATAGTAATATTCAGTGTGAAGATCTGCAAGTTTTTAAAAAATATGTAGTTGATATACAATATTATATTGGTTTCAGATGTACAACATAGTGATTTGATAATTATGTACATTACTAAATGCTCACCAAAGTAAGGGTAGTTACCCTGTTACTTACTATGCGAAGGTATTACATATTATTGGTTATATTCTCAGATCTATGAGTTTTGACAAATGTATAGAGTCATATGAACACTGCCACGATTAAGAGACAGATCATTTCCATCATGGCCTCTTCCTTCCCTAAATTCCCTCATTCCTTTGTAGTAAAATCTTTTCCAGTCCTTAATTCCTGGCAACCACTGATTTGCCTTTTCAGAAAGTTACATAAGTGGGATCATACAGTATGTAGTCTTTCAAGTCTGGCTTCTTTTACTTAGCATAATGCATTGGACTCATCCATGTTGTTATGTGTGTCAGTAGTTAATTCTGTATTCCTGCAGAGTAGTATCTATCTGTTTATACATTCTGCAGTTGAGGGACATTTGGTTTCCCATTTTTGAGGATTACAAATAAAGTTGCTAAAAACCTTTATGTACAGGTTTTTATGTAAACATGGGTTTTCATTTCACTTGGGTAAATACTGGGTATGGGATTGCTGGCATGTATGGGTTGTATGGTAAGTATGTTTCACTGTAATAGTAAGAAAATTTCACTGTAATAGTAAGAAAATATCAAACTATTTTCCAAAGGGGTTGTGACTTTTTGCATTTCTACCAGCAATGTATGAGAGTTCCAGTTGCTCCACATCCTTGCCAGCATTTGATTGTGTTAGTTTTTTTATTTTATTTTTAAATTTGAACCACTCTAATACATGTGTAGTGGTGTCTTAATGTGCTTATAATTTGCATGCCCTAATGACTAATGATGCTGAGCATCTTTTCCTGTGTTTATTTTCCATCTGCATGTTTTCTTTGGTGAAGCATCTGTTTCAATCTTTTGCCCATTTAAAATTTTTGGTTGCTTCCTTTTTATTAAGTTGTAAGAGTTCTTTATATGTTCTGATTCCAAGTCATTTGTTGGATACATAATTTGCAAATATTGTCTCCCAGTTTGTGGCTTGCCTTTTCATTTTCTTAATAGTGTCTTTTGCAGACCAAAATTTAAAATTTTTGATAAAGTCCAACTTAAAAATTTTTTTCTATTATGGATAGTGCTTTTAGCTTCATATGTAATTATTCTTTACCTAACCTGAAGTCACAAAGATTTTCTTCTATGTTTTCTTCTATCTTTGCATTTTGACCCATTTTGAGTTAATTTTTGTATAGTGTGTGAAGTTATGGGTCAAGGTTCATTTTTTTGCATATGTATGTGCAGCTGTTGCAACACTGTTTGTTCAAAGACTATCCTTTCTCTACTGAATTGCTTTTGTACCTTTGATAAAATCTGTTGGCCATATGCAGGTTCCATAGAGATGGAATATTATGGTCCATTGATCTATGTGCATACCTGCTGATATCACACAGTCTTGATTACTGTATCTTTATAGTGAGTTTTAAAATCAGAGAGTTCTCCAGTATTTTTCTTTTTTAAAATTGTTTTGGCTATTGTAGTTCCCTTGCCTTTCCAAATAAATTTGAGAATCAGCTTGTTGGTTTCTATTAAAAAATCCTGGGATTTTGATTAAAGTAGTGTTGAAATTATAGATTAATTTGGGGAGAATTGATATCTTAACAATATTGAATCTTCCAAACCATGAACATGACGTACCTCTTCATTTACTTAGGCTTTCTTTGATTTCTTTAATCAGTTTTGTGGTTTTCAGCACACAGATTCTACACATATTTGTTATATTTATATGTAACTATATCATTATGAAGTGCAGTTAAAAATGGTACTTAATTTTTAAAATTTCTAATGGTTTATTGGCCCTTTGTGACTGTTCCATATTGGGATTCTTCAGGGTTTTTTGTTTTGTTTTTAAAAGAGCATCTTCAAATTATAAGATGAGCTCTAGAAATGATGAGAGAAGTAAGTTGGGTATTTCATTAATCATCAGCATCACCTCTCATTTTCTGGTTGATTTTTCCACCTTCTCATTGAGTCTCCACAGAAGCCCTGGCAGGTCAGGTACCATCATTTTATTCGGCATGTACAGTATAGAGGAGCCAGGGATGGTGACTTGCTCCTGTCCCTCAGCTTGATAGCACCAGAGCCACAAACATTATGGAAGTCATTATACAGACTGCCTTCAGTGAAATCCGTGAAGTACAGTGAAGGAAGTCTGGGCTTTGGACTCAAGTAGACAATTTTTTAAACTAAATTAAAAAAAATTATTGCAATGAAATTCATATAACATAAAGTTTACCATTTAAAAGTAAACAATTCAGTGACATTTAGTACATTTACAATATGTAAAATTACCACCTCTAATTCCAACAAATTTTCAGTACCACAAAAGAAAACCTACACCCATTAAGCAGATAGTCCTCGTTGGTCTCTTTTCTTAGTCCCTGGCAACCACCAATCTGATTTCAGTTTCTATGGATTTACCTATTAAGGATACATCATATAAATGGAGTCATACAATATGTGACCTTTTGTGTCTACCTTCTTTCACTTAGCATAATGTTTTTGAGGTTCATCCCTGTTGTAGTATGTGTCAGTACTTTATTTCTTTTTAATGGCAGAATAATATTCCAATGTGTTTGTGTATATACCATAATTTGTTTATCCATTCATCCATTGGTGAACACTTGGATTGTTTCCACAACAATGTTCTTTCCAAACCTAGGTATGGAATTTCTGGGTTTTATGGTAACTCTGTGCTTAATTTTTTGAGGATCTATCAAACAGCTTTACACAATGGCTGAGCCATTTTATATTCCTATCAGCAATGTATGAGGGCTCCAATTTCTCCACATCCTCACCAATGATTGTTATTTTCTGCTTTGTGTTTATTTGAAATTGTAGCCATTGGAGTGGGTGTGAAGTGGTATCATAGTTTTTATTTGCCTTTCCCTAATGACTAATTATGTTGAACATTTCTTCATGTACTTGTTGGCTGTTTGTGTATCTTTTTTGGAGAAATGTCCATTCAAGTCCTTTGCCCATTTTTTGATTAGGTGTTTGTCTTTTTGTTGTTGAGATATAAGAGTTCTTTATACATTCTGAATACTAGATCCTCATCAGATACATGATTTGCAAATAATTTCTCTATTATAGGTTGTCTTTTCACTATTTTCATAATGTTTTGATACACAAAGGTTTTAAGTTTTGATGAAGTCGTATTTGTTTCTCTTGTTGAATGTGCTTTTTGTGTCACATGTAAAAATCCATTGCCAAATCTAAGGTCACAAAGCTTACTCCTATGTTTTCTTCTAAGTGTTTTATAGTTTTTTTTTTGTATTTAGGAAGTTGATCCGTTTTGAATTACTTTTTATATATGGTATCAGATAGGGATCCAACTTCATTCTTTTGCAAATGGATAGTTGTCTTAGCACCATTTGTTCAAGAGACTATTCTTTCCTCAATGAGTGGTTTTGGCACACTTTTGAAACTCAGTTGGCTTAGATGTATGGGAAGCAGGCACTTGACTGAGAACTTTGGCAAATCACTTAATTTTGGGTTTTGTTTTCTCATCTATAAGATGGGAAAGATAACTTCTTTCTCTCAGAGTTTTCAGGATAAAATGAGATAATGTATGTAGAGTGTCAGCCATAGTACCTTGCACATAAAAGACTCCCCAATGAATGTTAATTCTTCCCTTGCTTCAAGATATAGAGGCAGGATACACACTGTAACAGCCATCACCTCTATTCTTTCTTTCTTATACCCCCACGGCACAGGAGACCTAGACACATAAAAATAACTGTTTTTGCCTTGCTCATTTGATGAGTAAATGCTTACACCCCTGGACAAGTTTGGTGAGGGGGGAAATCATGATAGGGTGAGGAATTGCTTAGCTAGAAATACAGGCATGCCAATTAAGTAGTGGTTGGTCTTTAAAAATTCAGCCAGCATTCAGTAAGCACTTACCTAGTACTGACTTTGTGCCAGAAACTGTTCCAGGTTCTGGAGTTACAAAGGCAGAAGGCTCCCCCTGCTTTTGGAGAGTTCTCAGTCTACAGGGAGAGACAGACTGTTAAATAGGTGGGTATAAAACAGCATAATAAATTCTGAGACAGAATGAAACAGAGTTGCTTTGAGAGTGGGCAGAAAGGTAAAATTCGAGCCAGAGGATTCAGGGAAGGCTTCTGGGAAAAAGTGACACTTGAACTGGGTATTAAATGATTCATGGGAAGGAGTATAAAGATGGACAAAAGGGAAAAGTGTTAGCATAGGGAAAGCATATACAAAACTGTGAAGACATGAATATATGTTTTGGGTTTAGGAGATGAAAAATATTCTAGGGCGATTGGAATAGAGTGGGGTGAGAAATGGCTATTGGCATCTGTTCATGATCATTGGCTTAAACAGGGAAGTGACTTGGCCAGATCTGTTTTAGAGATTGATGAGGAGACCTGTATGGAAAATAGATGATAGGGAAGAGGATGAGGCTGGAGGCAGGAAGTAGAATTAGGAAGAAATGTAGTGGAGAGGATAAAAAGGAGGGGGATTTTTAGGTGGGTTTATGGCAAATCAGATCTGGGAGTGTGAGAGAGGAGGGGCCTAGGATGACTCTCAGATTTATGACTTGGGGGACTTGGCCACGGGGCCTTTCACCCAGGTAGGGGCGTAAGAATGAGGACCAAAGCCAGAGAAGAAAACATCATATTTGCTTTTTCAGATGGATCCGGATGGAGGTGGATCCAGATGGAGATATCTGGTAGACAGACTGTTTGTGGGACTGGAAGGGTGAAAGAGTTTCAGCTGGAAATGAGTTAGTTAAAAAAAAATAAAAAAAGACCAGACATATTATTAACTGGCCCGCTAAAGGGAGAAATGGGTTTTTTGTTTTGCTTTGTTTTATAATTGACAATTAAAATATTAATGAGTTTTATTTTAATACGAAAAGTATAAAAAAATATATAGTTCATAAATAGCCCATAATCCTACTACTCCAATAACCCCTGTTGAAAGGAGGGAGGATAATATATATTGTTAGAAAATACAAGCAGTTCAAAGAAGTACAAAACATACAGGTTTCCCCAGTACTCCATTCCCTTAACCACTGTTACCCTTTCTTGTATTTCCTTCTAGGGAAAAAAAAATGCATAAACCCACTGGATTCTATATATCCCCAGAAGGGTCCTGCCATATACAATGTTGAAGAGATCTGTTTTATTGAGCAGATTAACCTTCTTACTGCTTTGCCAGGCTTCACAAACCCATCTAGCCTGGAAAGATGGAGCTGTGAACTAACCCACTGGGGGAAAGGCAGGATCTCCATACCCTTAGCTGAGGTATGGAGGCTGGCTCGAGAGGTGCTCAGTAAAGAAAAACCAAATGAGCTATTGTTGCATCTTGGAAAATTCGGACAGTGTTTGCCTGCAGTTCCAGTTGGTTAAGTGATTTATTCTGGAAATATTTTCAGAGTCCTAAGTGTGCAGTGCTGTGTGCATGTGCAGAGTGAGGGAGGGCAGAGGACTCAGCTCCTAGACTCATTGAAGGGCAGAACCGTAAAGGCCAGTGAGCTTCTTCCAACTCTCTTGCTTTCTGAAGGGGAAACAGGTCTAGTGTGAGCTTATGAATTGCCTAAAGCCACATGGTTTGTTGCATTAGAGCCAGCACATGAACTTCAGAAGTGTGAGGTGGAGGGAGGCGGAGCACTTGGTGGTGGACTGGGGGAGTTGGTGAACTACTCTTGTTCCTTTCTACTCCTCCTCCTGTCACAAAAGTGCCAACAATCCCCAACTCCAAATCCTCAGACAGAGGCAAGACCTTTGGGATGTCCTGTGCAGCCCTTGGCCCTTGGCCTGTGTTTAATAGGCAGGGTTGGTTGACCTCCTGTACCTGTTAGAGGCATCTGGCTGGTATAGGAAGAGCACTGAACTGGGAGTCAGGAAGCCTGGATTCCAGTGCCATCTCTGCCACTCCCCACCATATTGCTGTGGGCCAGTCATATCCTCTCTCTTTTGAAAGGAGGGGTAGATATAGCTAAATTTCCAAAGTCCCTCCTAACATTATTGCTCTCTAATCATAAGAGGCTATATTTAAGCAATTACAGAAAATGCAGAATTTAGGATTCTGTGATTCTAAAATCCTTGTTTTCCAAGATTCTGCAGATGCTGCTTAATGTCTCTTACCATGCAGAATCCCGTGTTGTGAGACCTGACCTATTGTGTAGTAGAGAGGGGTTCCATATATGAGACCAAGGCCAAAGAAACCAAACCCTTTCCTTCAAAGAGTATGAAACCAGGCAGGATCCTGGAGCTGGCCCAGGTCATCAGCAAGCAGTGCAGAGGAGCCGGGAGATGAGATGCAGAGGCCATCTCAGGGGCCTCTCTGGGTCCTTCCAGTAGCCCTGGCACGTAGTCCGGGTGAACAACCCCATTTTGTCCAGGAGGAAACAGACTCAGAGAAGAAGAGGAAGCCACTGGTTCTAGGTGTCCTTAAGTGTTCTTTGTGCGGTGTTCTTTCTACAGACTGGGCCTTGAGACGCTGCTATCAGTGCAGAGATCCCAGAATGTAGGGAAACCGTGTACCAGGCTCCAGAGGAACTTAAAGTGGGTCGCAACCCCCGAGTCTGTAAGGATCTTCTGGGAGCTCACTAAAAACCTGGGTGCTGGGGCCTTGCCCCCAGACAGATTCTCAGACTCACTTGGAATATTTTCTAGTTGGGATCTGGGCATCTGGGTTTTTTGTTTGTTTGTTTTTTAACTTTGGCTTTTTCTGGTGAAAAACACCACCAAAAAAAAACACGTAAGAAAAGTGTTCTGAGAGCCTTGGGTTGGGGTCCCAATTTTGCCGCTGACTCGCTGTGAAATCTGTGCGGGTTTTCCAGTGAGAGGGTCGGATTCTTCAAGGAAACTTAAAGCACGTTCACATCTGTTACTTCCGTGCTAGAAGGCTTTTCGTTCCCATTTGACGAGGAAAAAACTGACCCCGGGAAGAGAAAGGGTCCTGCCCAGCCACCGGGACTGGCGGAGACAGAGACGGTTTGAATCCGGTTCTCTTGACGACCAAGGAGCT
>JAVSCE010011602.1:0-24926 GCA_032199065.1 Smutsia gigantea
AAAACTTAGTAGCTTAAAACAACACATTCATTTTTACAACATTCTGGGTTCCAGGCATATGCAGAATGTTGCCTGGGCTTTTTACCTTGTGTATATTTCAAAGAGAATATGTGCTTTTTCCACACAGTCTTCCTTCAACACAGTGTTGTTTCAGGCAAGCTACTGTTTCATATTCTAGGACTTTTGCCAGCTGTATTAGTAAACTGGGTTTCAAATGTTTTCTCTGTAGTTTTCCAGGTGTGGGATATCTTGAAAGTTAAATAACTGTAGTTCATTTTTAAGAGTGCTCAGCTAGATAAAAATGGTTCTTCCCACCAGTTTCCCAGGTCCCAGCTAAGTTGAGGGCTCTCTTATGTCAGGGCGTCAGGATATTAGGCATAGTCATTGGATGCCTAACTTCCTAACAGGGCCTCCTTTGCCTGGCATGGCCTGGGGCCTATGTTTGTGCTCCAAGGCTCATATGCATTTCCTACTTTTATAAAGCGGTTCAAGTAGCCTGAAATTCTGGTCAGTTACACTTAATTGTTGAAATCATTGAGGATCAAAATGGAAATGCATGTGCTCATTTTGGAATTTTTCCTGAAGGGTGAGGCTGTTGTTACCTTTGCTTCCATTTAGGTATTAGTAATGAGTATGGCTCAGCCCAGAGAGCCTCTGAATCTAGTCTGGCCCCACAGACTAGGTCTTCCCAAACTGTAGGTTCTTCTTCTGCTTATTTCAAGAGATGGGAATTGATTGATTTCAATGAGTATGGAAAGGAAGACTTACTTGTTATCATAGACTAACTGAATCCAAGTACTTATTTCTTACTAGCAGGCAATAATGATTATAATAAACAAGAGATTTTGGAAATGAACACATTGCTGTTACTCAAGATGTGTATATTCAAATAAGCACAAGATAAAACTTGTAACACCCTACTGATAGGAGCAGGGCCAGGGTTTGAACCCAGGTAGATTTGACTCCACAGCCTGAGTTCGTGATCACTGCCACTCTGTGCTCCATACTCTCCAGGCTGTGGAATATGTCCCAGAACCTCAGAGCAGGAAGCTCCCTGGGCCTCATCAGCAAGGTGTACAGTCGGGAACTGGGGCAGCCATTCTTGCCCTGGTGTCACCTGGTCTCTGGTTTCTGCTTCTCTCTGGTGTCTACACCATTCTTCTGCTTGTCTTTGTAGATTAGCCCTCTCTTCATGTATCAGTGGGTATGAACCCCAGCCCTTCTGGGTGGCCTCCTCCCAGCCCTTCCAGATCCAGAGACAATCACTAACTGACTCTTAGGCTCTGGGTTTCTGTACAAATTCTCCCTCTGGAGAAATCTGACTGGTCCAGTTCAAAGGGAACTTAGGTATTTCTGATCATATCAGGCGTGGGTTCAGAGATTGGCATGGTCTTATGATGTGGAGGAAATCCTTAGAGAAGAGGGTTTTTGACTGTTGCAGTCACTTCAAAACAAGTGTAATAACTTGGAAAGCACTGACCTTATACTCTCAACTTTAGAATCAGTAACACTATGAAATACTCAGGCAGTTTTCAGGGCTGGCCCTAGGCAAAATAGAAACTCTGGCCTTTTTAGTGTGCTTCTGTTTAATTTGGGGCATATTCTAAGGCCCACCACCCTTATGTGGCCACATAGGTGCATAGGCAATAATGATGCATGGGTACCACAAAACTCCATGAAGATATGAACTGGTCAATGTACATATTTTTAGAGAGTGTTCACCATGAGTAAGGTGCCGTGCCAGGCCTGCAGCCCATGAGCTGTTGTGGGGCCAGCATTAGAGGGGAATCTGAACACCAGCTGAGTAACCCATCGGCCCCTGCTGCACCCAGCCAGCAAAGGCTCTGAGGGGCATGGGGATGCCTGTGGGCCACTGAACAGGAGGAGAGTCCAAGGCCCAACCTAATAGTTATATCAAGAGATGGTGCAAACAAGTCACAAATTGGGCTCTGATGAGTTGTTAGTCTGGATAGCTCTGTAAGCATTTGGAGGCCAAAGATTTTGTGAGCTTCCACGATTCAGGAAAGCTTCATACTAGATGTATGGCTTGAGCTGGATCTTGAAGGAGGGAGAACTTTAGGTAGGTGGATCTGAAGCCCAATTGCTGGGCCTCTTCCATCAGCTCCCTGGGACTCAGGAGTCTCCCCAGACTTGGGAGTCAGGATCTGGGTGGTGGAGCTGGGCGGCGAGCAGGGGTCTAGAATCTGCATGGTTACCAGCTTCCAGTGGACTCTGAGGCCCACAGACGTACCTGTTGGAACAGGAACATCTCACGCCTCGTTGAGTCCTGGGGCCTCTGTCACCTCCACCCTGACCTGCTTGCTGCCCACCCCACCCCCCATGCACCCCCAACCTCCACTGGGAAAAACACTTTCCCAGAGTGTCAGTTTCTCCCCCCACCCACCCCACCCACTTCTAGGGCTGGGAAGGCAGGAGTGGGTAGGGCCGGGCTGGGCAGGGCCAGGCAGGGGAGACCAGCTGGTCTGTTTGTTTTTGGGGTTCTCCTCTTTGACTGGCTTTGTAAACAAAAGCCCTGGGGACTGTGGGGACAGCCAGAGGAGCCCCTCAGGGGGCCTGGGGCTTATAATAGACGATGGGAGGCATTTACACTTCTCCCAGAACCAGACCAACTTGGAGAATCTTTGAAGTCTTGCGATGCAGGAACTATTCCCCATTTTACAGAGGAGGAGACTGAGGCTCAGAGAGGCTCCAGGATATGCCCCAGAGCACATAGCTGAGGAAGCCCCCAAGGGGTGACTCAGCAGGGGGTGAGTCTGGGCTGCACTGGGCACTCAGCTACTATCCTCCTCTGGTCTCCCTCCCTCTCTTCACTACACTCTCCCCTCAGCCTGCGCTCCTTCCCCTGCCCACTCAGGCCGTGCCCCTCTCCCCTTCTCTTTCTTCTCCAGGTGGCCCCGTCCTCAGCCCTGTCCTCATCATTATTCTGTGAGCTCCAAACCATCGACTTGAGGTCAGTGGCAACATTTAAGGAACCTGCAGGGATCAGGCCCTGTTCCCGTCATGTCACCCAAGCTCAGTTCATCTAATCTTCAGAACAGCTCTGTGAGGTAGGTGTCATTACTTTCCCATTTTACAGGTGAGAAATGTGAGGCCCCGAGAGGTGACAAGAGCTAAGATCCTAACCCAGGCAGCCTGCATACTTCACTTCTCCCTGTTACCCCTCTGGCTGGTCAGCCCAGATCTCTGACTGGGCTTCAGGCTGGATATCACCTCCCCATTTCCCCTGAGTCCCCAGCAAGTGGGTCCCCATCCACCATCCCTGCCTGCCCCCCACCCCCACAATAGCTCCTATCTCTGTGTTAAGCCCCCCACCCCACCATCCTCCCCTAGATCGGGAGCAACTCGTGTCCCATTCACTCACACCCAGCAGCAGGGCCGTGGCACACAGTAGGGCCTGGGGCCCTGTTCTGAAAGGAACAAAGCGACTCCTGCCCAGAATCCGACCTCTGCTTTCCCCACAGTGCCCTCTGCTAATCAGACTAGCCATGACCCTGGTGGCTCCAGACCATCAGCGGGGCCAGATCCCCATCACCCTAATAACCGCATGAGGTTATAGAGCTCCTTTCTTTGCCCGACTCAAAGAACCTTCCCACCTGTGATCTCCCTGGCCTGGGACCAGCCCGAGGAGTATGGGAGGGCTCACAGTTTTCTCCCCACTTTAGAGAGACCGACCAAGGCCAGGAGAGGGAAGGCACGAGCCCCAGCATTATGCTGGCAGATCCAGAAAAGAGTTTATAGGTCTGTTCCTCCAGTCCTCGGTTACAGATGAACAAACTGAGGCCCAGAGGGAAACAGACGTGCCTCAGTGAGTCCTAGGCTAGAAGCCCAGTGTCCTAAATACTGTCCAGGCCTTTCCCACGACATCAAGATCTCTGCCTGCAGCTCTGCAAGGCTTGGCCAAGTATTAAATATAAGGAGCCTCTGTTGTCACATTTGTAAAAAGGGACAGTACTTCCCAGCTGCCTACCTCCCAGGGGACTAGGACACAGTGGATGTGGGAGTGTTCATGACTGGCTGTGAAGATTGTGAAGCCAGGGCCTGGAAGAATGAGGGCAGAGGCCCAGGCTGTAGATTTCAGCAGGACCCTGCCCCTGCCCACACAATAAACACAATGCAGGAGGCCACTCCTGTCCAAAGCCTGACCTTCCAATGGGCCGGCACGCTGTAAATGCTGCCTGCGTCCTGCCCTTGCTGACCTGGTCATGGTATCATGGCTGGGAGATGAGAGGAAATGGTGGCCAGTCTGATCCTGTCTCAATTCCTGCCCTGTTACACCCCTCCTGGCACTTCTCACAAACTGTCATTTTATTTATTCCAGTGATCTGTTAATATCTGTCTTCTCTGACAGACTCTAAGCCAAGTGTTGGCAAACTTTTTCTGCAAAGAGCCAGATAGCAAATATTTCCAGCTTTGAGAGCCATACCATTTCTTTTGCAACTATACAACTCTGTCTAAGGTGAAGCAGCAATAAGACAGTAGGTAAATAATTGATATGTTTCAATAAAACTTTAGTTACAAAAACAGGCTAAGGGCCAGATTGGGCTCGTGGGGCATAGTTTACTGACACCTACTCTAAGCTCCAAGACAGCTGGGACTTATCTGATTACTGTCAACTGTATCCCATTGTTTGGGCAGACAGCACACTGTAGGTGCTGATTTGATCGATATTTGATGAACGAAGGAGTGGAAACAGGGACGACCTCTGTGGGTGAGACTTGAGGGACATGTGTGATGTGGCCTGATCAAGAGGGGTGTGCAGCTTGTGCAAACATCCAGAGGCAGGAATGGAGGAGATGCTGCAGGTCTCCGGGAGTTACCAGGCTCAGAATCACCCAGAAGTCAAGACAGAGGGACTGCCTGGCCTCTAAGGGTGGCCCCACCATCGCATGGCTCAGACCCACCTCCTCAGGTTACTGGAAGGACTAAACAGGACAGGACCGGTAAGGTCTTGACACAGCAGCGAGCACATGGGAAGCTCTCAGGTACAATGATGATTATTGTTGCTGCTATTCGCCCAAACACCTGAAACTATCCCCAAGCCCCAAGCAGGGCTCTCCCTATGGTGACTGTGGTGACTACGAGAAAACCTGTCCCTCCAGGAGCTGGAGGATGTCTGTCCTATTGCTGGGGACACCCTACCACCAATTCATTCCCCAGTCTGGAGGCTCCCCCAAGGCAGAGGCTGGTCTCTCCCCAGCCTCCCCAGTGTCCATCACAGTGGCTGTGTTTCCTCCACCAGACTGGGGACTTACCCTTCTATCTCCCACTACCCTATCTAGTCCAGCTAGCTGCCTGTCACTCCACTCCAGAAGCACCCAGTCTTGAGCCTGCAGCTGAGAATGGGCCCATTCTGAGATCAGCCTGTGACCTTCTTTCTCAAGTTGCACAGAAAGGCCCCCATCCCTGGGCTCCTGGACCCCTAGGCCTCCAGAGGTAGCACATAGCCTCTGAACCCTCCTGGTGGAGCAGGAAGGCCAGATGACTGTGGCTTTCCAGCACTGGCTCTGCTCCCACCTGGCATGGTGCCTTTCTTGGGTCTCAGTCTCCACCTCTGTATAGTGGGGGTGAGGACCAGGTAATGCCTGAGCTCAGCAGTGTTGCTAGCCTACCTGGAGACTTTGTGCACATCTGGGTGGATACAGCCTGGTAGTGCAAGCTGAACAAGGAGATGACACCTTTGCTAAGAAAAAGACACCCCTTACGGGGGCAGATACAGCCCATGCCAGAGCCCAGGGCTCTGTGACTCAGGGTTTCAGTGTGCTCCCCCTCAGCTGGGCACCTTTGTGCAGGGTGCACAGTGCACAATCTTGAACCGTGGCTGGGGCTGAATTGCCAGCGTGGTACTTTCTGGGTCCATTGGCGAAGGGAGGAGGGAAAATGATAGTAAAGAATGAAGCTGTCTTCTGCTGCCCCCTGGTGACCATATGCTACATGACCCCCACGGCTCAGGAAAAGCATTTCAGGGGAGCCTTACTCTATGTCTGCCTTGGTCCTGGCAGAGGGGCCTCCTCCCTCCCTGCAGAGATCCTGAGACCCAGGGGTTGGAGTACCAGCCTCTGAACCCTGAGAAAGGGATCCTGTCATGAAGCAGCCACTGTGGACCAGGCCTGGGCCAAGCATTTTAGAGATGAATTCAATGCTCTTGTTTACTCAGGCTTCCCCAGGGCAGGAGCTGGTCTTGCCCCACTGTCCCCAGGGTCCAGCAGAGTGTCTGTTGTCTCCTCCCTCAGGCTTGGAGATCCCTGAGGACTCCTTCTCCCCCATCAAACTGTGAGCTTACTTTTTCTCTCTCTCCTCTCTCCAGCTAAAAGCACCCAGTCTTGAGCCCAGAGCTGAGAGTGGGCGCATCCTGAATGAGCCTGTGGCCCTCTTTCTTGGGCTTCTCAGAAAGGCCCCAAGGTACCCACAATTCCCAGGCAGGGCTGGGCCTCCAGAGAAACAGAGAACAGTACTGAGGGCCAAATCATGGCCTCCACCTGACCTGAGAATGACCGGAAGGAAGTTCGGTTTGCAGATGAGGAAAGAGAGGATGGGGCTTTCCATTGCTCTTTAGATAAAGGCCAGATCCCAGGCTGAAGCCCTGCAGGAGCTGGCTCCTGCCACCTCTTTCCTCTCCTTTCTGTCCTTCAGCCACTGTGGCCCTCTCTTCCTCCTGGAATTTGGTCCCTGCCTTTCACCTCCAAACCATTATCTGTGCCCTTTGGATTAATGCCCACCCGCCCCACCCGAATCGTTCTCCCTCCCCCAGTGAAGAGGAACATCGTCTATCTCATTCATGCTGTGATCTCAACACCACAACAGTGCTGAGCACACAGTAGGTACTCAGTAAGCATTTGCTGGATGACTTTCTAGATGTGTGACCTTGGACAAGTCTCCCTTTCAGTCAACAAACGCTTATTGAGCACCTACTACATATTGTTCTGGGTATAGGAATCAAACCTACATCTGTCTGGTTTCCAATTCTGCTCTCTTTCTGCTTATCCAGCTCTTCCCTTCCCAAGAAAACCAATACTGAAGAGAAGTTTAAGGACTGGAGATGGCTGACACCAGTCAGAAGTCTTGTCCTCTCCCCCGAGACCCCGGATGTCATTATGCCAAGCTCCTGAGTGGCTCCCAGCATCCTGCCTCCATATCTTTGTGCACACAGAGCCCTCCTCCATCTCTAAATGCCAATATCCCATTTAGCCTTCAAAATCCCATTGCAGGGTCACCATGGCTCCAAAGTCTTCCCCACAACCCTTGGCAGAAGCAGCTCCTCTCTAACAACGCTTGGCTGGCCTGAGGCGGCACCACTGTCCATCCTAATCCATGCTATTTATGCACATGGCTCCCTGCTTCTGTGACTGCTGCCCCCCAGGACTGCCTGCGAGGGGCTGAGTCTGGTTCATCACCGTATCAGCTCCCGTTGATTAATCTTTCTCTGAACAAACCCTGCAGCATCTCCTCTCCACGCTCCGGTGGCCAGCCCAGGGCCAGGCACTCACGGTTAGTGAATGTCCATTGTTGAATAAGAACAAGTGGGGGCAGGCCACAGGAGTGGTGGCTCTGGCTGGATCCCCCAAATCACGATGGGAGTAGAGGATTTGGGATGTGAAGGGAATGACCCAGGGACTCTCTCCCCTGTCCCCTCATTCACCAGGGGTCCCCTTCCCCTCTCCCCTATGGGTGGGTGAGGCAAGGAGGGTACTGGTGGAGGGCAGAGGAAGGTCAAGGGGCAGATGGACTGTGCGCTGAGCTGCAAAAGGACAGCCTGCCCCTGGGGAAGGACAACCACACCTCTTGGAGCTGTCTGGGAATCTGGCAATCATCAGCTTCAGCAGAATTCCAAGGACTGGGAAGGTGAATGTGGGTTTGCAAGCAGGAGCTGCCCACCCTGGCATGGTGCAGTCTCAGGTTAGTGCCAGGGCTGGACTGACAGACAGGAGACCTGGGTTCTAGTCCCCACTCTGCCATCGACTTGCTGTGTGACCTTGGGCAAACCCCTGCTCCTCTCTGAGCACCAGCATGTACAGTGAGAGGACTGAGTCAGTGTGGAACTGACTGACATGAATGCCAGAGGCTGGGACAGCCAGAACCATCTCACCTCACCCGAGCTACATCTCTGAGTTGGGTGGGGCCACTGCCCAGCCTCACCCACCTGTCCCTGTCCTAGGCTGAAGGGGGCACAGTGGGGTTCCCAGACATCCTCTCTGCTGTGAGCTGCCCTATCCTCTCTGCAGGCATCCCCCACCACCCTCCCCTCTACCCACAGAGTGGCCAGGCTGCCAGCTGGGAGCAACAGCGGCTGTGACCAAGCGTCCTGCGTCATGGTGAGTTGGACCCTCCCTCCAGGCCAGATCCAGTCACTCTGTGGCAGGCAGAAGGGAAGGGACACTTCTGCCTCCCCATCCCCAGGCTACGCAGGCCAGGACCCTGGAGACTGGCCACAGGCAGGCCTGCCTTTCTTCCTCACACAAGAGCAGGCACACACCTGGCACTGTGCAAGGAACTGGGCATCGCTGGTGACCAGGGCAGATCTGGAGGGTGGAGCTGGTCTCATGGGGGCAGAACATGGGGGGCTCTGAGCACCTGCGATGAACACAGCACTGACTTTAGGACTGGCACGTCTGTCTTGTTCACACTGGCACATAGTAGGTGCTTCATACACATCCACTGAATGGAGCTTCTCCAGGCTTCCCATAAGGGCAGGAAAGCTGTGTTCACCATCACTATTATTTATTTTTAATCCTAAGTTAAGTATCTACTATGTGCCAGGTATTTGCATATATTATCTCATGAATCCTGGCAGCAATCCGTGAGATGAGATTTTTACTCCCAATTAATGGATGAAAAAATGAGGCTCAGGGAGGTGAAGCAACTTGTCCAAGGTCACACCGTTTTGTATGAGCTGAGCCCCAATTCACAGCACGTCTGCTGACACCAGCAGCTAGGGCCACTCTCCACCGGACTTTGTTCGAGAGAGGGCACCAGGCCTGGAGGAAGAGAGAAAGGGCAGCACCCACCCCCCGCCTACCGCAGCCTCTGGCAGTCCCACCAGGCCCGATGCTGCCCTGCTAGAGGCCTCCAGCTCCACCTTATGCTCCTGCCTATTCATCCTTCCAAACCCTGCTGGGCCATCCCCAGGTTTTTTAAGGGAACCAATGAACCTGACTTCCTCACCTATAAAAGGTTTACAGGTATATGTAAGGATGGAGAGACAAAATATGTGCGAGTGAGTCAGACATAGAAGGGCTATGTGCTTGGGGAGGTTTGCTAAGGAGCTGGGGGTGTGGTGATTGTAAGTATGAGTGTGTGTGGCTGTTAGTGTGTGCTGGTGTGTACAGGTGTGTGGCTGTGTGTTAGCATGTGCCAGTGTGTACGTGAGTGAGAGTGAGTTTGTAGGTGTGTCTGTGATTAGAGTCGTCCACCGTTGCTCCATTAGACAGCACTCCCAGGGTGAGACCCTGGGCCTCAGCTCATGTTGCCCTATATTAGCCCGAAAGGCAGTCTTGCCCCCCTTCAGGCCTTGCACAGGCCATGCAAAGTGGTGTTTGACTCCTGTCCAGCAGTGAGGCCACTAGTATGCTACTCCCATCACTGACCCTCCACCCTAGGCCAGTGTCCCCAGAATGAGGAGCTGATGGTCAAAAGTCTCTGTCCCTCACAGCTAAGGGACCTCCGGCAAGGCATCTGACTTCTGTGGCCTCATTTTCTTCCCCTACAAAACGAGTGTAAGGAAAGTATTGTTATTGTGTTCAGCCAGGTGTCTGGTTATTCATGTTGTGTACTCTGTGCCCCAAATACCAGAACCTCCCCGCCCCCACCGCCCCCTTCCCTGACCTTCAGGCCCTGTCACCAGGTGGCGCGACAGGAGGGCCAGAGGTTCGGCTCCTCGCTCCCCGCGTGGCCCGCCACTCGTCCGGCACCCACCCCGCCTCCTCCGACCCCTGCACCCGCCAACCCGGACTGCGGCAACAGGTGAGCCGGGCGGGGGCAGGGGCAGGCGGGCGGGGCCCCTGCTGGCCGCTCCGGGCTCTGGGCAGGCGGTCCCCGGGGCCCCCGCCGGCTGTGCTGCCCGCGGCCCGCAGAGCGCGCGCGGCGCGGAGGCGGCGGCGGGGACGACCCGGCGGGAGCCGCAGCCGAGCCGAGCGGAGCCCCGGCCCCTTCCGCGTCCGTCCGCCCGCCCTCCAGCTGCGCCGGCGCCGCGCGTGAGCCGAGGCCCGCGGAGACATGAGCGCTCGGCTGCCCGACGCACCCAAGGCGCAGCGGTCCGGCCCCGTGGCCCCGTGATGGGCTCCTGCGTGTCGCGCGGTAAGGAGACCACGCGCCGGGCGGGAGCGGGTGCCGCGAGCCGGGTCCCCGCGCGCAGGACGCGCTCACGGTCCGCTCAGCCGCTCCGAGGAACCTGGGTGGGGGAGACCCGCCCTTCCCGGGCCAGCCGCACCCCATCCGCGCCGAGCCCCAAGGGACAGGTGCCTCGAGGGGGACAGGGCGCGTTGGCAGGGGTGGAGGGGACGGCAAAGCGGAGAGTGTGGGGAGGTCACCGCATCCCCGGCCCGTTTGGAACCACACCCGGCAGGTGGCATGAAGCAGGGTCCTTCCTTCCCAACAGCCACACACCCCCTGCCGGGCGCTTTGGAGGGCAGGGAGGCTCTGATTCTCCTGGCGTCTCTGGAGGGGCTGTGGGGGCCCCAGGAGAGCAAGCAGACTCTCCCTCCCACATGACCCAAGTCACAGGCCTTACCAGCTTGGTGTCCCCACCCTGTCCCCTTACCCCATGCCGGTCTTCAGAGTCCCTGAACCCCATTGGCAGCAAAGGGTTAACAGAGAGGAACAGATTGCAAAGAAGGCACCCCTTCCCCCACCTTTATCCCTAACTCCTCATCCCCACCCCCATCTTTGGTTAGGGGACAGGAAGGGACAGAGACAGCTGATGTTCCCAATAACCCCCGGGCCTTTCTGTCCGTCTCAGAGCTTTAAAAGCCATCCTGAATGGGCACCCTTCCCCCTCCCCTCCTGTACCCAAGCCCCACTTCTGTCCAGGTGGTGGGCCCCCGGTTGCTGGAGGAAGCTGCCCTGGGGGTATGGCAGGAGTCTACACAGAGCAGGGGGCTTGGGCAGCTCGGTCTTTGAACCCTGCCCACCACCAGCTTTCCAACAGGCTGCTGAGCACCATTCACGGAGAGCTGACGGGGCCATTCTCCCAGCTGCTCTCTTCACCCCACAGTGGGCCCTCGGAGGGCCTGTGTAGAGGTGACGGACACCTTGGCCCCAGCTTTACAGGCTCAAGTCAAGCCCACTGACCCCAACCACAAGGCCTTGAGGGCTGCCACCCTCCCCATCACCCCCAATAGCTTACTCAGGTGCAGAGGGATGAACAGGCCTTGGGGAGGAGCTGGGCAGGCCCTGGAGGGCGCCTTGGCCTGGGGGATGTTGAGGAAGGAGCACAATACCCCTGCCCTGCATCCTCTGCTGACCAGTCCACGTGGGACATTCAGGGAAGTGCCTGCAGATGTCTCAGGAGGGCGTGAGGGCTGGGGTCATGGGTGGTAGGCTGTGTGAGGGTCATTCATTGAGCAGATGTTAGCATGACACCTCCAGTGTGCCAGGCACCGTGTACATGCTGGGCACCCAGCCGTGATGAGCGCAGCACAGCATCTGCCCTTGTGAGGCCTGGCCTGCAGAGAGGAAGGTAGTCTTGAGAGGAGTATTTCAGGTTCCTTAGGATCGACAGGCTCTCGGTGTGTCTCCAGAAACACCTACACTCTGGACAGGCCTCAGACGTCGGGGCTCTGGGATCTGGTGTTTCTTTGGTGACTGTGTCCCTTCCGCATCGCTTGGCCATCCTGGGCCGAGCACTGGGGGCCCAGCCTCAGGTGGCCTTGACTGTGAGCTTCAGAGCAGCCGCACACAGTACAGAAGCCGAGGAGGAAAAGAGAGGCTGGCCGAGGTCAGGCTGCGAGGTGGCATCGGGGCTGGGGCTGGGGCCCAGGTCCTCAGAGCCCCTACACGGTGCTGGCAGCCTCTGCTGCACCTGTCTGAGGTCACACCACTCAAGACAGGCTTCCTCCACCCTTCCTGCCGTGGCATGGGCTCCGAGTGCCACCTCCAGATCTCACTGTGTATTCTAACTTTGTGCCCCTCCTGAGCAGGTCAGGTAGGGCCACTGACAGTCTCAATATGCACACAGGCAAGTTGGATAAAGGTGAAGAAGGTATGGGGCCAGTTGAGCAGAGGACAACCATCGTCCCAGGCACTCTGGGTAACTGAACACCTACTCCTCCAGTCACTGATATTCTGAGAATGCTTACCGCTTACCAGGTCTGGCTGGGGCATTACAGGCACAACCAGCTAATTTGAGGTATATACCAGGGTCCCCATTTTACAAAGGGGGAAAATGAGCAGAGAGGAGTTGAGTGACTTGCTCAGGGCCCCACATCTAAGAAATAACAGAGGCAGGACATGCTGCCTCCAGACCTGGGCCCTTAGCCTCTGCACACACCGCAGCCGGCCCTCAGCCCCCAGGCTGGCAGCTGTCCCACTCCTCTCCAGCTGCGGGCTTCCATGAGCCTCTGAGCCCCATGCCTCATCTCCACACCTGCACCGATTGCTGATAACAGGCCCCTTGCTCCAGGTGCTGCTCTGGGCCAGGTACGCAGCCTGAAGCCAGGCCGGAGATTACAAGCCTCATGCTGATGCCCATATGGAACCCAGAGCCTGCACCCAGCCGGGGCCGCCCCAGCTAAACCCAAATCCCAGGTACAGGTCACACATGGGAGAGCCACCCCATCCCAGCATGGGGCAGCAGTTCACTTTCTGTGCTGGGCCTGAGATGTTGAGAGGTTAGGTGTGCACACTCTAGGGGTAGCCAGCCCAGGTTTCACATCCCTGCTCCACCATTCATGAGCTCTGAGACCTCAGCGAGCTACTTAACCTTGTACGGGTATCTCAGTGTTCTCAGCTCTAACACGGGGATCGTCGCGGTATTGGTGTCCAAGGGCCAGCAGCCCTTGGACACCAATACCGCGACGATCCCCGTGCCTGGCACATGGTAAGCACTTGCTCTTACTGTCATTTTTAATTTTTATTTCTGCTCTAGTGTGCACACAGCTAATCAAGACCCTCTTGTCTGGGAAAGGGGAAGCTACAGAGGCTTCCAGTCCCATCGTGCCTCATGGGAAAAGAAGTGGATGGAATGCACTCTTGGGGTGCTGAGGACATGGGGACAGTGATTGGGACCAGATTGAAACAACAAACAAATGTTTCCAGGAGCTATTTCATGTTCTTTATCTATTTGTTTGTTGGCATTATACTACAAATACAAACGGCATTTTACGACCATTTGTTGGGTGCTTATCCTGAGCCAGGCTGAGCGTTCACTCTCTTGACCTAGTTAGTCCTCATTCAACGTTGGAAGAGGGGACATGGGGCTTAGAGGCAGGAGGAGTCTCACCTGAGGTCACATAGCCAGGACACAGAGAGGCAAGATTTGAATCTAGGTCTGTGTGATCCCAGAACCTGAGCATGGGACCCCTGCCCTTCGCTTTCTCATGCCCGCCACATGGAGAGAGGTACTTAGCAAATGGCCAATGCTTTTAAAAAGCCATCCTCTGGAGTAACTCCTCTGCCCTTCACCGCTGGTGACGGTCGGTATGGAGCAGTGGGGAGTTAATATCAGCCCTCACTTCTTCCCAGCCCCAGGGTCTCTCAGTGCCCACCCTGGCACTGGCCCCCTCTCCCAGTCCTCTCCTGCCCCAGCCTTCTCCTTGAAACAGCTGATCAGCCTCCTGGCCCCACCATGGGGGTCTCAGTGCATTGCTGGGAGCAGAAACTGGAGACTGAGGACTTTCTTCTGGGAGGTCAGCCATCTGATCATGCCTGGGAGAAGAGACAAGCTATAAGGGGCCAACCAGAGCCACCCAAAATACCCAGGGCCCACTGACTGTGACCCCCACCCAGCTCCCCAGTCTTGTCTTGCCTTGATCCTAGAGGAGTCAGTGAACAGTGGGGGAGACTGAGGCAGGAGTAGATGGTTGCCCTTTAGGAACTCAGTCTGAAGAGGGAGGCACAATGCTGCCCTTAGAATAGTCTAATGGAGGAGGCAGAACACACACACACACACACACACACACACACACACACACACACACACACACACAAACACACACACACATACACTCCCACTTGGGAAATGGCCTGAAGACCCTCTCAAGAGATCAGCATTGGTTAGTGGTTGGAGCACAAGCTTTAGAGTTGCAGACTGGCCTGCATTTGAGTCCCGTCTCTGCCACTTATTAGTTGGGGACCTCTCAGAAGTGATTTAACCTCTCTAAGCCTCAGTTTCCCCATCTGTAAAGTGGACATAATTGTACCTACTTTGCAGGGTTGTTGTGAGGGTTAAGTGCGATGGGAGGGAATGGATGATAAGGCCTAGGACAGTACCTGACACATAGTAGGTGTTCAACAAACAGTGGCAGCAAATCACTGCAGACCAGACTTTGCCCATTAGGGCTGCTGATAAGGGAGTAGCCTAACACAGCTAAGGCCACTCTAGTCAGGCTGCCTGGAGAAGGTGAGGCTAGAGCAGGTGTTCAGTGAGGTTGGGCCACGAGATGGCAGAGGAAGTAGAAAGGAGCTAGAGCATGTTGAAGGTCCTGGAGAAGAGCCCATGTCTCCTCCACCCTTGGTTGGGGATGGAAAGTGACCCCCTTGGGCAGCTCTGTGAGGCTACTTTTGTGGCCCTGGTGGCCTGAAACAAACGTCCCGGGGAGCAGAAGGCACTTTGTCCACTCGAGGCCAGGCCTCTGCCAAGCTCAGAGGGATGGCCTGCTGCTGCGGCAGTGACTCACCGGGCAGAGAACTGAGGGCTCAACCTCAGTGGCCTCCCTCTGCTCCAGCCCTGGGGACAGGACGAGAGGAGTGGTGACAGGGGTCTGTCCCGCCATCCAGAAAGAGGACCTGGGGGCTGGGAGGGGAGAGGGTCCGAGCAGCTGTTGTTTTGTAGTGCTTCTTGGGGCAGGTGCCTCGTCCTCACGGTGACCCTTTCCAGACCAATGCTGGTGTTCTCATTTCACAGATGAGAACCCCACGGCTCGCAGGGGCTGTGTCACTTGCACATGACCCCGGAGCTGGCAGTGAAAAGCTGGGACTTAAACCCTTTCGCGAAGACTGTGAAAGGAATGACCTCGCCCACTGAGGCAAGGACAGAGCCTGGCACATCACAGCCGGGCAGCACTCCCCTGGGGGTGGCTGGCTGGAGGGCCTGCGTCACGCTCAGCCACAGGGGTCCTGAGAAGCTGACAGGGGGTGGGGAGCCCATAGCTGACTTGGGAGGGACATCACAAGGGGCTTTGGATCCAGGCTGCCTCTCAGTCACTGTGTGTTTTCGAGAGATTTACCTTCTCTGGGCTGCTGGGAAAGAACAGGGTTAAGCATGGATCCTCCCTGTCCTCCTGGGGTGCGGGGCCCTGGGAGACACTGAGGGGAGGTAGCAACGAGGATGATAATGGGCTGGGACATGGAGCACCAAGGAACAGCTAAAAGCGCTAGATGACTTGGAAGCAGGTGAGAGGAATCTAAGCAATTATGATTCAGGTGTACCCAAGGAACAAGCAGAGAAAACGAGCGTGGGAGCTTTACAGCAAGAGGGGTTTAGGTGAGACATCAGAAGGAGCTGTCATGGTGGTTGGAGTCTAAAGCAGATTGAGGAGCTGGCATGGGAAGGCAGGAAGCATCCTTGGTAAGCAGAAGGGAAACTCTGGCTGGAGGTGGAGGGATGGAGCAGACGTCTGGACGACAGCCTTCTCCTTCAAGGGTCAGGACGGCCCCCTCCAGACTGCTATGGCAACCAGAGCCCTGTCACTTCTGTGGCCAGGGAGGGTCCAGGAGGGGGCAGTCTGACTTGAAGTGAAGGGAGTAGAGTGTGAACTGGGAAAGGAAGGACGTGGCCCCACTATTCCCTTGGGAGAAATAGGTGCCCACAGGAGCGGCGGCTAGGGGTCACCTCAGGCTGGCCCCCAGCCACCTCCCCACATGAACTGCTGTGTTTTTCCAGCTGCTGGTGGTGACGTGGCCACCAGTCCCAGCTGGGAGAAGAGCAGCCTGTGATTTCACCCTGGGCTGGTTCATTACCTGATGTCTCCATGGCAACCAGTCTGTGACATCACAGGTCCAAAGTCCTTAGGGGCAGAATGTAGCTTTGGCAGAGATGCCTGCACCCCTACTGAGGTGGAGGGCAGGAAAGCTGCGGAGGGGGCTGGGAGCCAGGAGGCCTCCGAGTCCACCATCTCTACGACCTCATGCACACCATGGCTCCTCCAGGCCTTTGACATCCACCAGCTTCCCCTGTGTTCAGCAACCCTTTGGCCAGGGGCCCTAGAAACATCTGGCACCTCTCAAAGTCCCCAGAACAGCCTACAGCCAGTGTCACCCTGCCTGTACCTTGACAGCCCCCGACTTAGGCATACTGGAGCTTAAGGATGGCAACTTTCAAACTTTTTTGACTGGAATGCATAGGAGTAAGTATGTTTTGCATCGTGGCCCAGTACACAGACATGGAAATGCTTACCAAAAGTGCATGCACACGTATGTGCCTATGAAACAGTCCATAACCTGATTCTGAAATGTTCTGTTCTCTTCAAATCTATTTTATTTTTTTAAATCTGACCTAGCAAACTGCTTGCCTGACCCACTAAAGGGTGTGCCCCTGGTATGAACACCACCTTTGAAGGGTCTAGAACATATGGAAACTGAAGCCCAGAGAGGGGCAGGACTAGCTCGGGATCACACAGCTGGGACTCAGGGGCAGGGGCAGGGTAAGTCGGGCGCTATAGCGCGTCTGGTCCAGGCTCAGCCTGCACAATCCCATATTTCCCTGGCTACGCTTAGGTCCTGGGTCAGTGAGCCCCTGAGCTCAGGGGGCGAGGGTGCTAATGCTGCCTCACTCTTCCTTTTCACCAACCTCTGCCTCACACAGCTCCCCCAGATCTGCCTTAGCTGCCTGCCCCTAACAGCCTTTGGGCAGGCTTGTCCCAGAACTCTCTAGTCTTCCAGATACTAAGTCCAGTCTAGTTTGGATGGAAAGTGTCTTGCATCCTATTCAACACTCCCCTTCCCCTGAGGGCCACAGTCTGCTCTTCACTCTGCTGGCCTCCCTCCCCACTCTGGATCCCCTTCTTGTCTGGCATGGTGGGGTCTGGTATGAGGGACTTGAGAATAAGTGGCCAAGACATTTTTATTATTCTGGAGCTCTCGTGGTCTGTCTTGGCTAACACTGGCTCCCCGTCGAGGCCTCTGTGTGGCAGTCATCCAAATATTCATTCCTCTACTCTTACAACAAATATTTCACGAGTGCCTAGTACATGCCAGGCCCGGTGGCAGGTGCTGGGGGTGTCATGGTGAATGAAACAGGTGAGGTCCCAGCCCTCCTAGAGCCCCTGTCCTAGTGAGGGATGACAGGCAGGGAAGTGGATGCATGTGAAGGTTGCAGACACTCTGAAGAGAGGGAAGGGGATGGAAGGGGCCAGCCTCCAGGTTACAGCAACTGAGTGAGACCTGAATGGAGGGAGGGAGTGAACCTCTGGCTGTCTGGGAGGAGAGAGTTCCCAGTGGAGGAATGGAGTGGCCAGTGCACAGGCCCTAAGGCAGGAGTGTGCCCTTGTGCTAAGGCAAAGCCAGGACAGTGATCAGTGTGGCTGGAGCGAGAGACCAGGAGAGTGTGGGGAGGAGAGGTGGAGCAGGCCAGGGTCTCCCAGGTGAGCACGGGTGAGACTAGTCATTGTGGGGAAACTCCCCACTGCAGGGCCCTGTTGTGGGATATGTGACCTGGTTTGACCTCTCCCATTCCCTGCCCAACTCCCTTTTCCTATAAAGGGGTCCACCCTCCAGCCTCTTAGGGCTGAGGTCCCATTGTCCTGCAAGCGGCCCTCTTGGGGGGTACCAGCAAGACTCAAACCTGGCCCCTTCCTCAGTGTCTGCTTAACCCCTGAAAAACTCATCATCCCCACGTTGCCAGAGGTGGGAGGCAGGCTGCTCCGCGGCCCTTCCCGGCCCTCCCCAGCCCCCCCGCCGCCGGCCATCCCCAGGCATGCAGACATCTAACCGCGGGTGGGCTGGCTGGGCGAGATGCTGGCCTCTCCTTTGCAGACCTGCAAGTGGGGCTCTGGGAACCCTCTCATTTTGCTTCTTGGGGGAAATAGGTAGTCGGAGTCAGAAGGGTGGTTGATGGCTGTGTAGCAGGACCTGTTCGGCCACCTTGAAGAAGGTGTCTGCTCCCCCGACCCTCAACAGCAGTTTTTTTCCAAATGGGGCTTCAGTGCCTCCTTGGTTCTCCATTTTAGATCCCAGTAGACAATTCCTGAAGAGCAAGAGCAGTCTCCCTCAGTCGCCCATTTTACGGGTGAGGAACTGGAGGCTCAGAGAGGCAAAGACACTTGCTGAAGGTCCCACAGCTAGTAAAGGGCAGAGCTGGGAGCTGAACCAGGCGACCTGACCCCAGAGCTTACCTGGCTGTCTTGGAGCAATTCCTCGGGAACAGACCCTCCAATGAGGATTTGGGTACAACTGGTGTATGAAGGCAGTCTTCAGAGGAAACCAGGAAAGGAATGGAGAGAACAGGACAGAGGGGACAGAGCTCCCCTTCCAGACACTACAGTACTGTGCATGCTGGGCGCCACCTGGACCGCCTTCCTTCCACTCCCACCGGTGGCCGGCTGTCCTGTGCAGACCCCGCATCCCACCGGATCTCATCAGAACTCCTTTTGTGCTTTGGAAGAGAATGAGCTCAGTGTCAGAACAGCAGGGCTCAAACGCTGGCTGCGGCCACTGGCTGGGTGCCTCAGGCTACCCGCCTGTGCTTCAGTTTCCTCATCTGTAAAGTGAGCCACGGACGCCTTCCTCTCTAGGTCAGGGTGAGGATTCAGTGCCGTTAGACCGGGAAGGGAGTGTAGACAGAAGACCTCTCTGCAGTGCTGCTGTTTGCTGGGCTTTGTGTTTGAATGAGGGGCTCTGGGGCTAGTTTCCTCCATCAGACTGGGAGGTCCTGAGAGCAGGGACAGAGCCTTAACCCCACCTCTGTCCCCAGGTAGTCGCATAGTGTAGGTGTGCGGTAGACGGATGCTCAGCGGGTGAAGGAATGAATGGATTCGTTGAATGCGTGGAGCATGAATGAGTGAACGAGCATCATCCCCTGGGTCTTCGCGTAACTGGGCTTCTCTTGATATTCAGGCCTCTGCTCTGTGAAGCCCCTCTCAGGCCCACCCTCACTGTTTTCTTCACAATGATGATCAGTCTAATGGATCTTATTCATTCGGTTTCGGTAGTCTGTCTTCCCCACTCGAATGTCAGCTCCACGGGGGCAGAAACCATCTCTGTCTTGTTTGCCTCCATGTCCCCAGTGCCCAGAACAGTGCCCAGTTCACAGTAGGTGCTCAGCTAATAATTTTGAATGCATCAAAGAGCGTTCATCTTTCAGGGTTGGCTTGAACAAACCTCATAAGCTGGAAAGCACTGGGTTTTTCTAAGTTCCTCCTGTCATTCTTATTTCCAGATCTGTTGACAAGCACCCACAAGGACTGCCCCGTGCCCCGGGGCACGGACCCCCTGGACCCAGACTTGCCCTCCAGCCACCCACCCACTGTTGCTCCAGCCCATGTCACTGGCAAGGTACCTGGTCATGCTTCATTCCCACCTTCACTCTGCCTATGCCCCGGGTCCTGGGCTGTCCCCTAAAGCTCCCCACAGGGAGTGGAAAACACTCCGATCTCCTCCCCTCTCTGCCAAACGTGGCTACTTCCTGAGGGATCAGGGCCCCTGAGGTTTGGTATTCAGCTGAATGAAGGTCTGAATTGGGTTGGGCATCCAGAACTGGACCAGGCTTGTTTAGAAAAGAGAGTCCCATTCTGAAAGTCTTCCTGCCCAAATTAACTCAGCCTTGCAGATAAGTTCCCTTACCAGCCCACGACTCCTTAGCTGCCTGCACTGCCTCCTGGAGAGTAAAGGAATGGAATTCTTAGTCCAGATACATCAGGAAAGTCTTGCTAGGGGCCTCCAATCGTGGTGCATCATTTCCACCCCTACCCTAGAGGTTGTGGCTTGAATCTAGCAGTTGATAAAGGAGCACCAAAAGGCTGACGCACACCACCCCTGGGGCTCTGGGACTCATGCCATCTGCAGGCATAGAGTGCCTGGCCTTGCCTGCTCCTCTCTCTCCTCTTGTTTTAGGACAAACAGATGGATTTCTGTTGGGATCCTTGGCAGGTGAGTGCATTTGCCCATCTCCCAGCCTAGCCAGCCACAGCTGACACCATGCTCCTCCCTCTGCTGTGTCCAGCCTGGGCACACGGTCCTACCAGCCCTGAAGTGGGGGGCTGATGAAAACAATGGGGTGGGGATAGTCCTACGGGAGCTGGTAGGATGTCCCTGGCCCTGCTGGCTGCCCAAAGAACCTGGGGAGGGTGAGTACTGGGGGTGGAAGTGGTGGGAGGGATGTCGTCTGGCGGGTCTGCCTGCCCTCTCACCCCTCCTCTCTTTCCTACAGAGGTGCTTCCAGACCACCCACGGCTACCTGTCCGACACCAGATCCTGCTCCAGCAACTACAGCGTGGCTGCCCTGGTCACATCGTCCCTTGTGGGTAGGCTCCAGCTGCCCTTTCCTGCCCTTGGAGTGTGCACATCCCCCCAGACACAGACTATGGGAGGGGCAACACTGACTTGCAGCTGGATTCAGCTCTGTGGGATTCAGCATTTCCCAAATGCCAGGCTCTAGGCTGGGTTCTGCAGGGAGCAGTGACTTAGGGTTCTAGCCTCTGGGGATTGAATTGTTGGGGTCTCCGGCAGCTCTGAGGGGATGTCTGCCTGGCATGGTCTCCCTACCTGTCTGTGGTAAATGAAATCCACCTGTCATGCCATCTCAGATCAGGTTCCCTAGAAGCAAAGCATGAGATGGGAACTGTTGGAGTAATTTATTAAGGGATTATTCTCAGGAGCAACCTGTAGGAGGGCAGGACAAGACAGGAAGGAGCTGAGCAAAGATGTGGCTGCAGAAGTCTTGCCTTTCTCAGCCTGACCTGCCGGGAGCTCAGGAGCGTGACTGGCACTACAGCATCGCTGGTGAGGTAGCTCCCTCCAGCTAGGGACGCAGGTGGGAGCCAGGAGCAGCACCTGCCTCAGCTGAGGGTGGGCACACAGGCCAGGAAAGGGGTCTCGACAGGCCACCACAGCATCTGCCCATCACTCACCATCTGGCCTGTGGGCCAGGCTCAGCCAGCCAGCCCCACACACAGATTTGCCCCCTACACCCCATTCAACCCTCACGGCCCCGCCAGTGCCCTTTGCTGCCTTGCTGTCCCTCCACCTAAAAGCCCTTCCCCCCCCCCACCTGCCCTTCAAGGCCAGGTGAACCACCTCCTCTAAAAACGTTTCCTGGCTGCCAACACCCCCCAACTTGGGGGACTTCTCTCCATCTTAATCACTTCTATCTTTCCCATTTTGCCAGAGTTTTATGTCTCTCATGTCATGCCCAGTCTGGCCCCTGATGGGCACCCACACAGGTCTCACCCTCAGCAGAGCTGGCACAGGGATGCTGCCCCAGGACTTGTTGAATAATGGGTGAAGGGGGAGGGCTGCGTGGGTCTGGAGTGGATCTTGAGTGGATCTCTTTGGGCAGAAGGGACTGAACCTGGTCAGAAAGGGGATGAAGGGTGTGGCAGGTCTGGGGAAGAAGCACCAAGTGGGCAGGAACACTGATGGGAACAGGACACTGGGAGGACGGGGGGCCTCCCATGTGGGTGGGCAGCATCTAAGTGAGGTGGGGCCTGAGGGCTTGCGGAGGGCATGGAGTGGGGAGAGGGCACGAGGCACTGGCTGGGCATGAGGATTTGGACAGGAGCAGGGCATGGTGTGTCTGTGGCTATGAGGCCACAGGCATTGGGTAAATGCAGAGCACGGGATGGATGTGGGGTACAGGCTGTTGGACGGACCTGAGGTATCGGGGGGCCTGGGGTAATGAGGGTGCGGCCCTGAGCTGGGGTGCCCAAGTGCCCTCAATGTCCCCAGGGGTGGTGCAGAGCATCAAGGACCACATCACGAAGCCCACAGCCATGGCACGTGGCCGCGTGGCCCACCTGATCGAGTGGAAGGGCTGGAGTGCCCAGCGGTCAGGCTGGGATCTGTCCCCAGCTGAGGACGGGCAATACTGCTGCCTCCCGGATGAGCTGCGCGAGGCCCGCTTTGCCGCAGGTCCGGGGCTGGGGGTGGGGCGGGTGGGAATGGGAATTGGCTGGGGCTCTGGTCCTTAGGGAACCAGGGGTCACCACGTGGGCGTGGTCTGGGCAGGGAAAAACAGCACGGGGTGAACAGGGCATTAGGCGGGCACTCTGCTCCCGGGCCTGGGTGGGCAGGTCCTCTCCGAGCCGGGGTTCGCTGTCCACCACAGGGGTTGCCGAGCAGTTTGCCATCACGGAGGCCACGCTGAGCGCCTGGTCCTCATTGGACGACGAGCTGCGCCCCAAGAACAGCCCTCAGGACATCATCCAGCTGCAGGGTACCCCCTGGGGGGCATACCAGGGCGGGGAGGGTGGGGCAGTGCTGGGGCTGGACGCCCACCCTGCCTCCAAATGCACTGTGACCTCGGACAAGCCCTGTTTCCCTCAGCCTTAGTTTCTTCATCTGTGAAACGGGGCTGGTGATCCTTGGCCAAGGAGTGTCATGACCATAAAGGAGAGAAGAAGAAGAATAATAGATAACATGGAGTAAACGCTTACTGTGTTAAGTGCTTTACATATGTTATCTCACTGAGTCCCCATGTGAATATTAGGTTCAGGATTGGTAGGTCCTGTTATTATCTTTATTTTACAAATAAGGGAAACTGAGGCACAAGATAACTTGCCCCACATTACACAGCCAGAGGCATGAGAGCCAGGATCAGAACCCTAGCACCAAGCACAGCCAACCATCTTTCTAGAGCCCCGGGTTACTGCTGAGGGCTCCTGTGCACCTGGGTCAGGGGTGAAACCTGCATACCCATTACCTCACTGAATCCTCCCTCTGACAGCAGCAGGAGGGAAGGGATGGAGGCCTGGGGAGAGCGCTGGTTGCCCCAATTCTCAGAGCAGAGAGCCTGCTCTTAAATACTCCACCACTGCCACCACTGCCCACAGGGAGAAACTTGGGCTCAGAGAGGTTCGGTGACTTGCCCAAGGTCGCACAGCTCAGCAGTGACAAAGCAGGATTTGGAGGCAGGTCTTCTGCCCCTTGCCCTTCCTCACATGCCAGGAGATGGGGGAAGCAGGGTCCCAGACTCCATTCCTAACTCCCAACCTGTTGGTTTTCCAGACCTGGAGACCATCTACCTTCAGGACAGTCTTCCGAGTGGCCCCTCGCAGGATGACAGTCTTCTGGCCTTCTCCCCCCCTGTCCTCTCCCCCGATGGCTGGCCCTCCCCCGATGAGCCCCCCATCGCAGCTGCTGACCCCAAGCCCCCCAGCCCTGAACAGCACCATCGGTGGCGGTGTGCCCTTCTCTCTAGCCTCTCTGCTTCTCTTCCTAGCACTAGGCTTTTTGGCTTCCCCCTCTGCTCCTAGCACCTGGTGGACTTCTATGGTCAGGGCTCTATGGTGACTGGTGGATGCCTGGACCAATTAAGTCCCAGCACTTGTTTGTTTCCTTCTCACCCCTCCTCCAGGTGATACTTCCTTGACTGACAGTTCTCTCTGCTGCTTAAAACAGTATGGGTGGTAAATAGCTTACTGCCAACATATGCAAGCATGTGTCTCCACAGTGGGCTAAGTATTACCTCATCACCAGTATTCTGTGGGCATCATGTGAGGATCCTAGCCATGGAATTTCCTTTTTCCCTATAGTGTGGAAAATCCATACATTTGGTATCCAAAGTGCTGAATAGAAACAGGTCACAATAGTAATAGTACAGCCAGCAGAGTCCATTACCGAGTTGTATGATTTGAGGAAAAGTGATTTAACATCTCTGATTCTCAATTATTTCCTGAAAAAATGAGGATGATGATATTTTTCTCATGTGAGGATTAAATGATGTAATAATTGAAATGAGAAAACATGCATAAAACCACCCAGGACAGTCTATGGCATGGAGTACTGCCCATGTCAGTAGTTCTGAAATTGTGGTCTCTGGACCAACAGTGTCAACATAAGCAATGCCTCATGTTATGGGCTGAATTGTGTCTCTTCCCTCCCATGTACATTGAAGTCCTAACCCCAAGTACCTCTGAATGTGACTGTATTTGGAGTTAGGGTCTTTAAAGAGGCAATTAAACTAAAATGAGGTCAGTAGCTTGGGCCCTAATCCAATATGATTGTTGTCCTTGTAAGAAAAGAAGATTAGGACACAGAGACACAGAAGGATGGGCATGTGAAGACACAGGGTGAAGACAGCCATCTGTAAGCCAAGGAGAGACACCTCAAAAGAAAACAACCCTACCTACACCTTGACCTCAGATTGTAAGCTTCCAGAACTGTGAGAAAATGAGTTCCTGTTGTTTAAACCACCCAGTTTGTGGTACTTTGTTATATACAGCAGCCCTAGCAAATGAATATGCCAGGGAACCTGTTAGAAATGTAACGTCTCTGCCCCAATCCCAGATCTACTGAGTCAGAAACTGAGGGTAGAGCTCAGCACTTTGTCTTTTAAAAGCCCTTTAGAGGATTCTGACACGCATTCAAGTTTGAGAAGGGCTGAACAAGTTGTTAAGGATGCTGGAATCTGACTGGCCTGGGTTCATATCCCAATTCTGCCACTTCCTAGCTGTGTGATTTGGGGTCCTTTTAAAAACCTGTGTTTCAATCTTCTCATCTGTAAAACGTGTAATCCTAGTCCTTATCCCTTCAGTTGCTATGATGATAAATGAGTACATCCAGATAGAATTTAGAACAATGCTCAGTGCATAGTTAGTGCT
>JAVSCE010011603.1:0-39275 GCA_032199065.1 Smutsia gigantea
TGTCCTTCTTTATCTTTGCTACTTTCTTCGTTTTGAAGTCTATTTTGTCTGATACAAGTACTGCAACACCTGCTTTTTTCTCTTTGTTGTTTGCATGAAATATCTTTTCCATCCCTTCACTTTTAGTCTGTGTATATCTTTCGATTTGAGGTGAGTTTCTTGTAGGCAGCATATAGATGGGTCTTGCTTTTTTATCCATTCTGTTACTCTGTGTCTTTTGATTGGTGCATTCAGTCCATTTACATTTAGGGTGATTATTGATAGGTATGTACTCATTGCCATTGCTGGCTTTAGATTCGTGGTTACCAAGGGTTCAAGGGTTGCTTCTTTACTATCTAACAATCTAACTTAACTTTCTTGTTAAGTTATTGTAAACACAGTCTGATGTTTCTTTCTTTCTCTCCTTTCTTATTCCTCCTCCTCCATTCTTTCTATAATAGGTGTTTTATTCTTTGCCTTTAGTTGGTATTTGATGGTCTGCTTTCTTTGCTATGATTTTTTTTTCTCTGGTGACATCTTTTTAGCCTTAGGTGTGCTTCCCTCTAGAGCAGTCCATTTAAGATATCCTGTAGTGGTGGTTTACAAGAGGCAGACTCTCTCAACTTTCGTTTATCTGGAAATTGTTTAATCCCTCCGTCATATTTAAATGATAATCGTGCTGGATACAATATTCTTGGTTCGAGGCCCTTCTGTTTCATAACGTTAAATATATCATGCCATTCTCTTCTGGCCTGTAAGGTTTCTGTTGAGAAGTCTGATGATAGTCTGATGGCTTTTCCTTTGTAGGTGATCTTTTTTCTCTCTCTAGCTGCCTTTAATACCCTGTCTTTATCTTTGATATTTGCCATCTTAATTATTATGTGTCTTGGTGTTGTCTTCCTTGGGTCCCTTGTGTTGGGAGATCTATGAGCTTCGGTGGACTGCGAGACTACTTCCTTCCCCAGCGAGGGAAAGTTTTCAGCAATTATTTCTTCAAGACACTTTCTATCCCTTTTTCTCTCTCTTCTTCCTCTGGTACTCCTATAATGCGAATATTGTTCCGTTTGGATTGGTCACACAGTTCTCTTAATATTCTTTCATTCCTAGAAATCCTTTTATCTCTCTCTGCCTCAGCTGCTCTGTACCCCTGTTCTCTGTTTTCTATTCCATTAACAGTCTCTTGCATCTCATCCATTCTGTTGTTAAGCCCGTCGATCGCTTGTCTGATTTCTGTATTGTCTTTCCTCAGTTCCCTCACTTCCTCCCTCAGCTCTTGCACATTTCTCTGTAGGTCCATCAGCATGGTTATGACTTTTATTCTGAATTCTTTTTCAGGCAGGCTGTGCATTTCCATCCCTTCAGACTCCCTCTCTGGGGTTGTCTGGTTGATTTTGGTCTGAACCATATTCCTCTGTCTTTTCATGGCTGCATAATTTGGTCACTGATAGTTGCCACGTATGTCAGCTGGGCTCTTTAAGACCGCCTCTTGGGGTGCCGAGTCCTCTCCGGTGTAGCTGCACGCTGTGCGCTTTCCTGTGTATTCTCGTCTCTCTTTTAGGAATAGATGTATTTTCTGTGTTTTTGTAGATAAATATAGTGTTGGGAGGAGATTTCTGCCGCCCTGCTCACACCGCCATCTTCCCGGAAGTCCCTCTTCTTGTTCTGTTTAGTAAAGAGCAAATTGCATGAACAGTGACATATATAGTTTTGGCTAAGGCAAAGACATTTTATATATGATGAGCATTCTCAGGCTTTAGCAGAAGTAGTTGAAATTGCTAGTACCAGAATTACAGTTTCCCAGCCAAGTCAGTAAATGGTATTGAGGCCCATTTCGTACTTCTAGGAACAATTATTAGTCAGTTCTCTTCTCTAGCCTTATTTCCTATGCCAACTCATAACCTAGCTCTCTCCAGCAATCAGCTTTCCCTTGAGTGAATGGTGGGATCTCTCTATCGAGGAGAAGGAACTGAGGCTTTTTATCATTGCCTCTCTAGCACAAAACACAGTGTCTAATACACAGTAGATGTTTCATAAATGACTAATGAACCAAACAATAGAATAGGAAGCAGGGATTATTTTTGACTAATACATTGTCCTTTCAGGGACAGTTTTGTAATGATCTTAAATTAGATCCCTGAAACAAATCTTAGCGAAGATGAGAAAGCATATTATGTGAATGTATTTGGAAACTTACTTCTCCCTTTCTCTCCGACTGCTGTCAGTAAGAGAAGATTGGCCAAATCCTTGATAACAAATGTCTTTCATTGTTAGATACACATAATAGAGATTTAATTTAATTTGTTGGCTGAATATATGGGAAACAAAGGCAACATACAAAACAACATACAAAAACAGAGCCATTTTGCAAATGTTTATTTCCTTTGCTCCAGGAAAAAAAAAGCAAAACAAATGTATAACTTACAATTAACTCAGTTTAGATGATGACATTTACAAAGTGGAGAAGGTGTGCCCACAGAAGGGAAGAGTTGACATAATAAGCAAATGGTTTTCTCCTAAGTATGCACCAAGTGAGGGAGCTGCCATGTCAGTTTCCATGATGAAAGCCAAATATTGTAATGAGGGTAATCACACAGGCAGTTTCTGCCTAATTACCTCAAAGCTTAAAAATGCAAGAGTAGGATTAAGTTCATTTTACCCCCAAGTAGAATTCATAAAATGCTGGCAGATACTTATCAATAGTTGTCTGCTTCAGCAGTAACTGCAAATGGGCGTGGTAGGGCCATGCTTCATGACAGTCTTTTGACTGACCAAACACTGAGGGGCTGAAAGTGCTCTTCATGTTGGAAGAGCTTGGTTTCTGCTTCACCCCTGAGTAAAGGAGAAGAATCTGGTTTAGCATCAGCTGCAGTGTTGACAGTTCACCCCATGGTAAGCAAAGATAATCAGCTTTTACCTCCATCAGCAGCATACAAACTGGGCCATTTTGCCAGCAAAAATTCAAGGCTGGTCTTTGGGGACTTCGCGTTTCCATTTTTGGTCTCTGTGCCAAAGCACCTATCTAATCAAGGAGTTGCCTATGTTTATCTTCATTATATACTTACTAACACCATTTCAACTAAATGGTGACAGACTTTCAATTTATTGCATGGAAGCTGTAGAACAATGTTCTGCTTCAGCCCTCCTGACAAATGTTTGGAGCTACCTGGTCTGAGAGCTACTATGTACGTCTGAATTTTCTTCATCCACCAACTGACAGCCAGTTCCTTTGAGTCAAAGGGAAAGTAAACCTGTTGAATTTCTAAAACTTACTGGCCTTATGGACCGAAACTATAAGGTAAGAAAGCATTTTGAAATGATTTTGAGGATTGCATGTTTTATGCTATATAATTTTCTGGGAACAAAGCATGAAGATGAAACAGGCAGTTCAATATACTAATTGCATTTGTTTGAAAAAAAAATGAAACCCAAACTTGCTGATAATGGAATTATCAGTCTGCCCCCTGATTAAATTGCATCAAATCCAATTTAAATAATTAGAAAGGTCAACTAAAAAGGTAACGGTTTGAGGGTTCAGGTGACACACACTGAGATAATACTGGTTGGTTTCTATTTTGACATATAATAGAACTTCACTAATGAAGTATGATAAAAACTGGTGGTTATAAAAATGTCTCCTGGGTGTTTTGAGACCTGATGTCATGCTTACATGGTTATTTATGTTAATTTGTTTCTATCAGACTCATATAAATATCTCTTATTGGCAACTTGTCCTAAAAAGCCCTGGTTTTGCCCTCGGCTTAGGCATCCCTTTCTGCTCTGTGCCAGAATAAGAAGTGGATAAAGTATGGAGGAGCATGTAGTTTGGACTAAAACTATTTTAAGAAAAATCAAAGACTGGGGATATGGTCTTAAGAGAGCAAACTACTGTCAGTCATGGAGAAGAGCTAGAACTGACGAGTATGAAGCACACTGCAAAAAGTAGGAAACACTCTCAGCGTTCTAATACATAAAAGCTATCCTTTTTTACCTAAAATGCTGGCAATGGGGTTGTGTCGCCATTGTGGTTTAAATAATTTTTTTTTAACTTTACTTTGTTTCACCTTGATTGTTGTTTTACAAGTTGCAGTGATTAAAACCTGCTACATAGAAGATGTTACCTTAGGCAGCAGTCGTATTAAATTTGGTAACCATGAGAGGATACCTGGTTGTTGGGAGGTGTGATTCTTTTTAGGTTTATCTGTACGTTTGTGTCTCCTTTTCCTTACCCCTTTCCTTGCTACCCAAGTCTGGAGCGAAGGTCCCTGAGGTGGTTTCTCCTTGCAGGAAAACGTACTAGCACCAATTGTGTTATGAACTAAACTCAAATGTGTCCTTAGGAGCAGCTGCTGACTTTTTGACTGACAAATGCAATGGTTTTTAAGGGACAAAGTAAGTAGATTTTGTCAGTTACATCAATGCCTGGACTAACCAGCCTCATGGAAATGTATTTTTGATTGGTGTCTTTAGGTTGTGACACTCAAGAAGGACCAACATGGATTTAATAAATACCAATGTGGCTTATGGGAGTAGCCTGGGAACGCTCAAGTCTGTATACTCAAATGATCAGTGTTTTGATGGTGGGTAACCTTTCCTTTAGTACCATGGCTCTCCTTTTCTCCCTACACACACATTTTTAATTAGCTTTTATTAAATATTGCAGTGCAAAAAAGGCAAATCAAGGAACGGTATAAAAAGTCACACTGGGAATATTACAGTGAACTTTGCTTTAAAGCTAAGGAAATAGGAGGCAGTAGAGTTCTAAATGATATGCCCAAACTCTTCCTTCCCACAATCCTCCTTGAAATGCTATCTGAGATAATGTCTCATCTCTTTAAGTAAAGACCGTATATTTAAACCGTATTCTAGACCATTAGTGGTGTGAGGAGAGTGCTTTAGGAATTTTGCACTTGGGGAAAGTTGGAAGGATTCGTTGGTGCTGATGAATTAAAAGAGTACCAATTTGGTAAGTTCAGGTTATAATTTTCCATAGAACATTAGAAATTGCCTCACATAGTCACCAGTGTCTAAGCTGGTGGTTGTTAAACGGGAGTATCTATAAAACTTTAAAATGTAGACAAATCCATACACACACACATACACATACACACACACACACCCGCCACACACACAATCATACAGACACTCCAGCCCATTTTTCTCTTCACTGGAGATTCAGATTCAGTAAATCTGAAGTAGGACCTGAGCATCTGCATTTTCACTTCCCCATAGGGCATTCTGATGTAAAGCTGACCTTGAAAAACCCCTGCCTCAGTTGTTTAAATGGGTCTGGAGTTTGATCCCATATAGGTGGTTTACTGTATAACAGATTTATTTAGAATTTGCCCAGTACTGTTTCAAGTGCTTTAAAATAGTAATTCATTTAATATCCTTATATGAGCCCTATGAGGCAGGTACTATTATTACCATCCTCATTTTGCAAATCAGAGCAAAGAGAGGTACTTAGCTTATTCAAAATCATACCAATAATCTTCTATCATAAGTCAAGAGATACAAAAATTATATCCCATAGAAATGTATTGATTATTCTTAAGTTAATCATGTACCAAAATTCTGTGAAAATTGTGAAGTAACTATGATGATAACTTACAATATTAACCAGGTTGGAAGAAGACACCCGGATCTGGTTTAAGAATATTAAGGAGCATGTGAATCGATTTTACTTTCTAAATCTCCTAAAACAACATAAGTAGCTGAATAATAGGCTCTCTAGTGAAACTTTATTCCAAGGGAAGGGAAGGAAAAAACAAGACACAAGTTAACCATATTTTAGTATGTGAATGTTTACTTAAAACTTAATTGTGACCTTCTCTTGCATTTCACAAGTTTTAAAAAAAATCTTCTTTGATAACCTTAAAATGTACTCCAGTACTAGCAATATTATGACCTATTACCATCCAGTCAAGCAACTGGAACTTCAGAAAGTAGTCCATAAATTCAGTCTTCTGTGTTTGTTAATCCACAGTGCTGTGCTGACCTTTCAAAATGGTCCTTTATTAGTAAGTTAGATCATTGAGTAATCTAGATATAAAGGGACCTGGGTTCTAGTCTCAGCTCTGAAATTAATGGGCTTTATCTTCTCTCCCCTCTCAAAGCCTCATTGTCTTCATCTGTAAAATGGATGGGTTTGCCCTAGATGATCTTTCCAAGGTCCCTACCAGTATTAACATTCTGAGAACCACTGTGTCCGGAAGCTCATGACTTCTATTCCTTCAAAGTAATTTTTTGTTCCTGCCTATCTCCTGAGATCTATGATTAAGCATCAGTTAGAAAGAATGTAGTGCTCCATGGACAGCTGACTTATTTTACTTACCAGGAATGAATCTGTCAGCTTTCATTGAAGTGTTCTTAGGTAACATCATGCTCGGTGATGAATTATGCCAGAAGTAGTGTTAGGCTAACGTTCAGTTATACCACGGTTCTAAAGGGGCGGCACGCTCTGCTGTTCCTTAAATTCTTGAGAATTGGGGATGCTACAGAACATGTAAAATGGTTGATAGGATACAAGAAATTGTTCCCAGTGCATTTTAGTGCTTTCATTTTGATATTTTTGATGCTGCATCTCATTTTACTATCTTTTAAATTTTGTCAAGATTGGAAGAAAAGGTTTCTGGAAAAAATCTCAATGTGTCAATCAATACTGAGCCTTTGTGCTTTTAGCCAAGTTGCGCCTCGGTCTGTCCACCAAGATAGCAGGAGGGGAGGAGGACTTTTTTCTAGGGAAAATGGCCCAAGAAATAGCAAGTTGGTGGTGGTAGGTAGGAAGTAGGGAAGGCTTGAGGGCTCTGGGGTAATGATTTTTTACTTCCAACAGGAGTTGAATTGTCAGAGCCTTTTCTTTATCAACTTTCTTCCTTTAATCTAAAAGTTAAAAGCTATTGTTTTCTTTGGGATTGATTTTCTCTTTTTTGCTTTACTTCATCAACCTTTTTGGTGAAGAGCTATGGAATAGTTCAGAACATTCTCCCTAAGGTGTCAAACAAGTCAGTAAGGCTAGCCCCTGGTTCCTTGGCCCCTTGCCTGAGTGAGGAAGACCCGTAGCTTCATTTGCTGGGCATAGAATGGTTTGTGAGTTTCTTCATGTGCTTGTCACCTGGGATTTCAAGAGTTGCTGTAAGTTTGGCTTGGGAATCTCTTGGGCTGGGCAAGGCCAGGCTGACAGGGATGTTTTGCCCTTCAAAGAATAGCATCTCACAAAGGCTCCTTGTTATCTGGGCAAAAAGAAAATACCCACTCCTCTAACCCTGACTACAGCAGAACTCTTTTTCTAATTAATAGTTTATTTGGCAGCAAATGTTTGCTGTGTGCCAGACACTAGGAAACAGCCAAGTGGAGTCCTTAGGTGAATATCCTCCATCAGGAAGAGCACCTGCCCTCACCCCTTCAGGTTTTCTAGTTTGCTTAGAAAACTAGATCTTGCTTTACTTAAGATCTGAAAGCAATCTTTTTTCTAAAATTGCTTACTTTCAAAGAGTTATTGTGTTGTCTTAGGTTTCCAAAATAATAATGAATATATTCACCTTTTAAATAATATGAAAGCATACAAAACAAAATATGAAGTTCTTCCTTAACTCCCAGTCCCATCCTCAATGGTCTCATTTGCATCTTTCCAGTTCCCTTTCTATGCATTTACATACTCATTTATTTGTAAACCTATGTGCTTTTGTATGTATCTCCAATGAAACTTCCTGCAATGTGGAACAATGTTCTAAATCTGTGCTACCCCATATGGTAGCTATTGACTACATGTGCCTGCTGACTTCTTGAAATGTGACTAATGTGATGGAAGAACTGAGTTGGTAATTTTAAATAAATTTAATTAGTTTAAATTTTAATTTTAATAGCTGCATGTGGCCATTGGCTGTTATTTTGGGCAAGGCAAATCCAAGTAGCAGGAACTAGGAACTCAGTCAAGAAAATGGCAACAGTGTGTGAAGTATACCCATCGGTGCTGGGGTACCAGTGTTTTCCTGGAGATGCATCATTTCACTTAATCTCTACAACCCTATGAGATAGGTACTGTTATTAGCAGATAAAAGAACTGAGGCACAGAGAGATTAAGTACTTTGTCTAAGGAGATGTTAGAGGGTGGATTCAAACCCAGAAAATAGACCTCCAGAAAAGTACTTCCATGAGCATAAGCATGGGGGGAACCATGTGGTAAACTGGAAATGGCATGAGCTTTGCTATAGGGAAAGCTAGGTTTGAATCTTGAACTTGCCACTTAATTGGATTCCTTGACTATGTGACATTAGGCAAGTCACTTATTCTCTTTGATTGTTGATTATTAAATCTATAAAATGGAGTTTATAATACTTCGCACCATTAATGGGACACGCACTTTAAGACAGTGTATGCGCTTTCCCTTCTTCTCTGCTTATCAATTATGTTCGCCTTTTGGTGATGCCCACCTATAGTTGAAATATTGTTATGGCCATGAAACAGAATAAAATTAAGTGACTTTAAAACAGATTAAAGCTAAGCATACATGTTGGTGCTTGTGGGCCAGACCTTACTAGTACAGAATTCTAGCCAACTGAAATAATTTTACCCTCAAGGGAGTCTCCTGAACTACTGCACTAAGCATGTGACTAAATAAAGGCAGGGAGCAGTTTGCTTTGCTGGAGATGAATTTGTTGATACCTAGGATTTTTAGTCAGACTATGAGTCAAATCCCAGTTCTAACTACTTGTGTGACCTTAGGAAGGTCACCTGCCCTCTGTCTATATCAGTGTCCTCATCTATAAAATGGGAGCAATAATCACTCATACCTTGTTGTATTGTAAAGATTCAGTGAAGAATGCATGTTAGGTACTGAGGGCCTAACACAAGGTATGCTGCTATGGCCATTTTTCCTTTTGTTAAGAGCAGGAACTGCAGGAGCTCTCTCATCACTGCCGCCAATCAGGGAATGCAGTTGCCGGTGACCCCATGCTGCTCTCAACTCTGCAACACCCTGGGAGACAGAGAGCAGTTCCCCAAGCCCTTTGTGGTTCAAGTGTTTACTTTGTCCCAACGGATAATGACAACTCTTCCTGCAGGATTGCTGTAATAATTAATTAGAAGCATCTACCAAATCCCTTGCATACCTAGGATATATAGATCCATCCACTTGAAAGTGATTTTTTTTAGAGACAGCACCTGCAAAGGAGATGGTTTCTTTGATGTTACTGGAAGTTTACTGACTTTAGTCTAGATTTCCTGAGCTGTCTCATTTCTGCACTGGGCCCTTTCTTCCACTTAACCTCATTCCCAATTACATGGGGTCATGTAGCATTTGAGGAAAGAAAATATTTAAAACCTATTTCCTTGAGATTCAGTGCTGGGGTTGCTTTTGTATTCTTGTTCTCCCTTCATTTCCGTAGCACTGAAAGAAACGTAGGTACTTCTGACTATATGGTTTATGAACCTTGTCACGGTTCAATTGGAGTAATGTATTTTTATAATACATTTGAAATACATGCTTATGCCATACTCCATTGCATGACTTTTTCTCTAAGATCTACTGGAAATGTCAACCTGTTTAAACGGAGTTGTTAAATGTTAACAATGTTTATGAAGCCCTTCCAGAAAAGGTTACTGTGTAAATCAAAGCATCAATCCAAATACTTAATAATTAGCCGCTATTAATTCAGGCTAATTGTGGGAGAGACCAGTCTGAAGTGGTGATGAATCTCAAGTAGAATATGTGAAAAGGAGTTTTGGGTAGTTGGTGATGAGTAAGTCATGCTGGGCTTGCTTCAACGAAAGATAAGATTCATTTGTAATTGTAATCACTGTAATAGTGGGGTGGAATTAAAGTATTTAAAAGCACAGTTTGATCTATTAAGTAGTTTGAATATTCTTCCACCATTTCTGTTTATACCATTAATTTGCTTAGCAAAGCCTTTCTTCATAGATAATGCAAGGTCAACAGAAGCCCTGCCTGCAAATGATCACAAAACTTGAGTTTATGAGGCCCACAGTAATGAGGACTTGGCCCCATAAAAGTCTAGAAAGATCAAAACCTAGAGAAGGCTATATGGAGGTTATACTGTTTTTATTTAATTGCACTGTTTGTTTTCCTTATAAATTTCACCTTTAGTGCCTCTCTACATGTGATGTTGGGATTAGAACAGTTCCCTGAAAACACCCAAATGTGTATTTTTAAATAGGGACCCACTTATTAGTGCCAGTTAATCTTCAGTGAGTGTAATATCGGTAAAGTAACTAGATAAGGCAAAAATGTTAAATTTTATTGCTAATCTTAGATTCCACTTTAAGGTGAAGAAAACCTTAATACTATGGCCACAGAGTCAAGTCACACTAGATTAGCATCCTTGTACATTAATAATGAAAATAGTTGAGCCCGATTAGTGTCACTTAAAGTTTTGTGAATCAGAGATATGGTCTTACAAATTAAACAGTTTGAATACTGGATAGAGTCTAGGGAAATAATTCTTATTAAAAAGTTAAAACCTTCTCTTCTAAAGGAAAATCTATCATTGGTATAGAACTACATACTATTCACTCTACAGCATAAAAAGGATGGACTTTTTCAGACCATAAAAGTGTAATAAAGGAGCCACTAAAATTGATTTTCATTTAAGTAGATTACCAGTGTTTTCTTCCTTAAATGGAAGGAGGGTTTTGTACTCCTCCAACTGATTTTCAGCCATGATACTCTTTCTACATGCACTATTAGACACTACCCCATTTGGGGATGCTTAAATGTCCCTTGTTATTCTCCTCCTCAACTCTGAAACCTTTCTTACCCTACAAGAGAAGAGGAAATGTATAGAAATAAATGTGCAAAAATTTCCAACAAGTGTAAAGATAAACCAAATTGTAAGGTAAGTGGAGTAGGTCCCAAATGTTCTTCTTACTCTCTACATGCTTCTCTTTCTCCAGATCTGCCCAGTCTTAATACACCCTGTCTTCAATTCACCTCCCTAACCCAGTATCTTCTAGTGCAATGCCCCCAGACAAGCCTGCATACTCTTCCCCACCTCCTTTTTTTACCCCCAGCTGTGACTCCATAAAGCTTAGTCGTTCTGTGTCCATTTGATCAGCCCCCTGCTGTCTGTGAAGAGTGTTATTTGTAGTAGTAATGGCAGAGAAGGAATTGTAACACAGGAGACAATAGCCGGTGTTGAGAATGCTGATTATCTTATTGTGCTCCAGGCACTCTTCAAGCATTTTACATCCAGTACTTCATTTAATCTGCACTTTTACAGATGATGAAATTGGGGCTTAGGAAGATTAAATGACTTGTCCAAGGTACCACAGTGAGAAAGAGGACTCACTCATGTTCATTTAATTCCAAATGTCCAATCTCTTAATTGCTACTACTCTATACTGCCTTCTTAGTTTAAGGAAAATCAATAAAAGTTAAGATTCCAGCAAGTGTTTTGAAAAAAAGTCATTAATGGTTGTTACCTTCTAACTATATATACTTCATTATTAGATTTTGTTGTGTTCTGTATTAATGAAATATGTAGATGGAGGGGAGAGAGTAAGGTGAGGTGAGGAAAAGAAGCAGAAAAGGAAGAAGAGCAATACATTCTCAGCCTGGAGTGGACAGTTTGCCTTAGTTGAGCACCCAAATGGATGAACTGTGGGCTTCTCATTCTCCTTAATGAGGTGCAGGCCACACAGAGCTGAGGGGATGCAGTGAAAATGGCAGAAACATTCCCCCATCACCATTCCCCCATACATGTATAAATTCTTGGTCCGATCATTTGTGGCTAAGGTAGCAGGGTTGGATTCACTCAATGCAAGCTGTTGCAATTTACATGAGGAAGAACTCCTTCAGGATACTTTCTCTTAAAGTTCTATGAATAGAGGCACAGTAAGCCCCTGAGGTTCCTCAACTTCTCCTAGAGCCTATCAAGTACAAATCTGTGTGATTCGCTTAGGGCTAAATCAGTGGTGGACAATATAAAAATTGGGACAGTCTCCAGATGAGAGGAAGTTGCCATGTCTCAGTATGAGAGTTCTTCTAACAGCAAGACTGTGCCCTACAATATTTGCTGCTACACCTTTGTTTTTTTCCCACTTTTAAAACCACTACTCTCTCCCAGGAACACTATGGGGTCTTACTGGTTTTATCTCCCATACCTAATTAACTGTGCATGATTCTGGCTCCCTGAATATAAAAATTCTTTTGTTTTCTTTAATATAAACTGTAAGAGCTCATGATCCAGCTGGCCCTAGATACTTAGGGGAATTATTCAGCTCTGCTTTAGTGGCAATTGCCTTTGCTGGTTGAAAGCTCTTGTTTTGTTCCCCAACTGTGTTTGGGTGTTACTTATATAAACTAGCTACTTTTGGAGCTGCAGATAATTTTAAAATAAAAACTTTTACTTTAATAAAAGCATATGTGAGAGCCATACCTTCTAAAACTAACCATACTCTTGCATCAGATTCCTGACCACACTCTAGCTTTCTTCTTCAACTGAAGCAGCTCTTCACCAGAGGTGGCCTAGAGCTCATTGCAAAGAAAGCCTGGTCTCAAAGTTGCCCCTAGCAGTGATTTTCTCATGAATGGTCTTTGATGTTAACAATTTCTGGATCATCTACCTGCTGATTCTCTACTGTTACTAACTTACTAGACATGATCCCTGAACAAGTCCACACATACAGGAATTGGCCTTGGAATAGGAAGAACCAAGTCATTGTATACTAGTTGCTAGGGTGACCAGCCATCCTGGTTTGCCTAGGATTGTTCTGGGTTTAGCACAGAAAATCCTATGTCAAGGGAAACCCCTCAGTTCAAAGGAAACCAGGATGGTTGGTCACCCTACTTGACCTACTTTAGGTCATAAAGTGCATTAGACAGAACACTAGTCTCAAAAGTCTGGGCTCAAGTCCTACCAGTGTCTCTTATTATTATTTTTAACTATATTATCAAAATTTTGATTTTATGTTTTGACATTTATTTCTTTAATGTTTGTCTCTCATTAGAGTGTAAACCCCATGAATGCTAGTGTCCTATCTTCTTTGTTCCCCACCACATCTCCAACACTTAGCACAATGCCTCACATGCAGAAAGCACTCGACACTTCTCTATTGAATGAATTAAGAAGTTACTCAATTGTGCTAGTTCTCTATTTTATCATCCCTAATGGAGATATTACTTATTTCCAAGAACTGACACCATGTATATATCAGAGACAACAGATATATTTCATAAGCCATACAAAAAAGATTATTTATGATGGTGATTGTAATGTGTACTTGATAATAATACCTACCTTTTATTGAGGAACCTACTGAATTCCAGGCCCTTTCAATGTTTTATTTCATTCCATGAAATAAAATTAACCCTTATAATTAGGCTTCAAACTGAGGTTGAAAAGAGTTAGGGCCAGCTACAAAGTTAAAAAGTACAGTATTGAAGACTGCCCTCACTTCTGACACCAACTGCAGATTTGGGTGGTTCCCCAAACCACTCTCATGTAAGATCATTCACTAGAAGGACTCACAAAACTTACTGAAAGCTGTTATACTCAGTTACAGTTTATCAGGGAATGGAGACAAGTTAAAATCAGCCAAGAGAAGAAGCACTTAGGGTAGAATCCAGGAAAGCTACCAAATGTGGAGCCTCTCTTATTGTCTCCCTGTCGAGTCAGGACACATTATTCTTCTGGCATTGATGTGTGACAACAGGCATGGAGTATCAACAACCAGGGAAGCTCCCCCAAGCCTCAGTGTTTGGTGTTTTTGTTGAGACTCTATTATATAGACACACCTTACTGATTGCCTGCATGGTTGATTTCAGTTTCCACGTCTGCTGATACCATGTGACTCAAAGACCCTACTCTAAATCATATTGTTACTATCTGGGGGTAGCCCATAGCCCCCAGGCAAACCAGGATTATCTTCCAGGAGCTGAGGGAAAAGGCTAGACCTCTTTTCTGCGCTAAGTATAAATTCCTTATTACATAGGAGTGCAGGGGGGTCAATCAATTTGTCAAAGAGCACAACCAACACAGGTAAACTCTAGTCAACCCCCATCCATTGTCCATGCTTTTATTTTCCATTGTTTGCCCTTTGTGTCTGATAAATGATGCTGTTTTAATGTGCTATAAAATGATGTGTGCTCTCATACATAAAGAAGGAATTGACTGGAGGTAAAAGAAAAGGGGGGGGGGGATAGAAATTGTAGTCTTTCCCCATCTACCTTTACCCTCCTATAGCTCTTAAATATGAACTCTTCTTTATGCCTTGAACCCTAACTGAGCCCACACTTGGAAAAATATAAAGTGGACAAAGGTAGACAGTTTGTCTAGGGTATGGTCCTATTCCACTAATCTCCTCTCTTGTGCACTAGGGCTTATAAATACATGCACAAGTACACACACACACACACACACCTTTACTCACAATGGGCTCTATTCTCCATGCTCTATTCAAGAAATTCCATTTTAAGTGTTAAATAAAAGTTAACAATTCTTCCTGTGACCATTTGCTTTTAGATACAAGCCTCTTGAGTAGAAAACAATCATGAAGAGAAAGGGATTAATATCATCTGATGAGATTTCAAACAAGGGTTTATGAAGCTATATTATCTTCCTAGGTCTCCTCAAATCACAATATAGACAGCTGTCCCCTTCTCATCTATGGTACTAGGGGCTGGAAAAATAACAAGTATTAAGAAGAGAGGGGAACAGGGAAGGGAGGCAAGAGGGACACTGAAGCTCTGAAGTAATCTGCACCTGTTCAGAAGTGGGAAAACAGAAGAACTCAAAGGGCCATATCACACAGAAGATCATCCAAAAAATGTTCTTTAAAAACAAAACAAAAACAGAGAAACCTTAGGGAAGATTTAACAAAAGGAAGCTACAGAGTTTGATAGATCTCAATTTTTTCTCTCTCTGATGGAGGGGAAGAAAGAATGCAGAATTACAGCTAATCTATTACAGAGTCTAGCAGAAGAAACAGTGCTGGCCTTGGGGTCAGGCACACTGAAATTTAAATCCCAACTCCATTATTAGCTATGTGACCACAGGAAAGTTACTACCTTCTCTGACCCTCAGTTTCTTTACCTGTACAACTAGTGCTAATAATAGAACAAATCTTACAGACTATTTACAGTGATTAAATAAGACAATTTATATAAAGCATTTAGCACAGTGTCTGGCACAATGTAAACATTTAAAAAATGTGAGTCATAATGATGATATGTATTGTTTTCATCTCTAAAATGGATATTACACTGCTCATTGTCACAGGGTTATAAAAGCGTCTTTTGCCATATTGAATGTGAAAATGTTTTCCCAAAAGTGCATAATCAGTCCTTTGAAATCAGTATTACCTCTAATCTTTATATGGCGAGGACGACAGTGCACAAATGGCTGATGACTGGAGTATGTGCTGAGCCATTCCCCGAAGTGTGATGAAAACATTAGTGAAGTTTTTTTATCCTGCTTGGTACATGGAAACACCTGGCATTATGGCATCACACATCCAGGTTTGAATCCAGGATATGCTACTTTCAAGTTATGTGACCTACACATTTTCCTGTAGAAAAATGCTTAGCCTTTCTGAGACTCAGTATCCTTATCTGTAAAATAGGAGGAATAGCACATATGCTGCAAGTAGTGTATATGACCTTTCACAGGTACTAGTTTCTTTTGCTCCTCAGAGTTTCCAGAGACTAAAGAATGAGCATCTTGATAAACAGATCCAATAAAATATTTTTATACAAACCACTTGTCACACAACACAATATGTATATGTATGTGTGGGTGTATATATATATATATATATATATTGAAAATAACTATTTTTCTCCCATTGAATGATCTTGGTACCCTAGTTGAAATCAATTGATCTTAGATGTATGTTTCCCCCTGCTGGACTCTCAATTCTATTCCGTTGATCTATGTGTCTGCCAGAATTACAATGTTTTAAGTACTGTAACTTTGTAGTAAATTTTGAAATCAGGAAGTGTGATTCTTCCAACTTTGTTCTTCCTTTTCAAAATTATTTTGGTTATTCACAGTCCCTTGTAATTCCATATGAATTTTTAAATGAGCCTGTCCATTTCTGGAAAAAAGAGAGGAGTTGGAATTTTGGTAGGGATTACTTTGCATCTATAGATCACCCTGGGGAGTATTGCCATCTTAACAATATTAAGTCTTCTAATCCATGAATACAGTATATCTTTCCATTTATTTAGGTTTTCTCTAATTTCTTTAAATGATGTTTTATAATATTCCATGTATAAGTCTTGCTTCCTTGGTTAAATTTATTCCTAAGTATTTTATTATTTTTCACGCTATTATTAATGGCATAGTTTTCTTAATTTCATTTTCAGATTATTCATTTCTATTGTATTTTGATTTTATATCTGGCAACCTTGTTGGGTTCATTTGTTATTTCCAATAGATTTTAGTGGGTTCCTGAGGATTTTCTATATATAAGATCATATCATCTGGAGATAGGTATTTTTGTTTCTTTTCCAGTCTGGATTCTTTTTATTTCACTTTCTTGCCTAATTGCCCTGCCTCTTACCCTGTACCGCCAGTACAATGTTGAATAGAAGTAGAAAGAGTACACATTCCTAACTTGTTCCTCACATTCAGGGAAATTTTTTCAGTCTTTTACCACTAAGTATGATTCTAAAACTCAGGGTTTTTCGTAAGTTATCAGGTTGAGGAAGTTCCTTTTATTCTTAGTTTATTGGGTGTTTTTGTCATGAAAGGGTATTGGGTTTTGTCAAATGCCTTTTCTGTGTCTATTGAGACAATCATGTGTTTTTCCTCCTCTTTATTAATATTATAAGCGACAGTAAACTAGACTATGTGATACTGCCGTAAGGGTAGACCTAATGATCAGTAAAATATCATTGAAAAGCCAGAAGAAAGCCCATATATTTATGGTCTGTTGATTTTTGACAGGGGTTCCAAAACTGTTCAGTGAGGAATGAACAGTCTTTTCAACAAGTGCTGGAACAACTGGATATCTGTGTGTGAAAGAGTAAATTTGGATCCCTAATTCACACCATATTAAAAAATGTAACTCAAAATGTGTGTGTATATATGTATATGTGTGTGTGTGTGTGTGTGTGTGTGTGTTAGCTAAAACTTTAAAACAGCAGAAACGTAGGAGGAATGAATCTTTGTGACCTTGAATTAAGCAATGGTTTCTTAGATATGATACCTGAAGTGCAAGCAGCCAAAGAAAAACTAGATAAATTAGACTTCATCAAAATTAACAACTTTCATGCATTAAAAGACACTATCAAAAAAGTGAAAAGACACTGGGAGAAGAAATTTGCAAATCATATATCTAGTATATATCAGGGACTCTTACAAATCAATAATAAACAGGTAAACAACACAATTTTTAAAAGGGTAAAGGATTCAAATAGACATTTCTCCAAAGACATACAAATGGCCAATTCACACATGAAAAGATGCTCAATATTATCAGTCATTAAGGAAATGCAAATCAAAACCAATGTTAGATACCACTTCACATCACTTCAAATGGCTGTATTATTTTTCAAAAAAGGAAAAAAATGAATGTAGGGGTATGGAGAAACTGGAAACCTAATGTGTTACTGAAAGGAATGTAAAATGGCACAGCCATTATGGAAAAATAGTTTGGCAGTTCCTTAAACAGCTAAACCTAGAGTTACCATAAAGACTCAGTAATTACACTCCTAAATATATATACCCAAGAGAAGTGAAAACATATGTCCATGCAGATATGAGTACATGAGTGTTCATAGCAGCATTATTCATGGCAGTGAAAATGTGGAAACAACCCAAATGTCTATCAACTGGTGAATGGGAAAAGAGTGAGCTATAGCCATGCAATAGAGTATTAGTCAGCCATAAAAAAGGAAATGAAGTCCTCATACATGCTATAACATGGATGAACCTGGAAAACATTATGCTAAGTGAAAAAAGCGAGACACAGAAGGCCACATATTATACAATTCCTTTTATATTAAATATCCAGAATGGTCAAATTCATAGAGATAGAAAGTAGATTAATGGTTGCCCAGGGTTGTGGGGAGGGCAGGATAGGAAGTGATTGCTTAATGGGTATGGGGTTTCTTTATGGGGTAATGGAAATATTTTGAAACTAAATAGCAGTGATGGTTGCACAACCTTGTGAATATACTAAAATAGAATTTTTCATTTTAAAATAATGAATTTCATAGTTTTTGAATTATTTATCAATAAAAAGTTAGCTTTTAATCCTAATAACTATTTGCTCTGAGTTGGAAAAACATTATATATACAAACAATATAAAAAACTCTCACCTGCCAGAACTCTTTGTCAGGTGCTTCTGTGATACTTTGAACTGCCCAGCCAGTCATTTACAAGGTATTGCAGCTTAAAAGTGCCAGGGTGCCCTCAGGATATTGGTCCAGGTCCAGACTTAATACAGACTGTGCAGGCCTTTCTTTCTTCCCTTGCAACAGAAATGAACAAGGGTGTCTCATTTCCAGGAGGGGCAGTAGGGAGCAGAACACAGTGGTTGTATGCCTCCAAGTTCAACTGAAATGAAACCTCAGCCTCAGAGTTATGCAAAATTCTATTTCAACTGGAATTGAATCTGTTCACCTCCACTTTATAAAATTTCCCCACTTAAAAAAATGACACAAAAACTTACTCAGTTGCCCACATCATTATAATTTGAAACTTTCACATGCATATGCTGTTGCTTATGTACCAGTAATTAACTGTAATTGGAAAATATCTCATTTTATGGTTCTCTGAATTCTCAGTGATCTTTTCCACTCCCACCTTCCTCTCCCCTGACTCTGACTACTTTCCCATAGCTTAATCCTTTCTCTGCCCCACACACAAACTGCCTTGGTAGAAATATAAGCAAAATAAGTAGGCTCTCCAGCACAAACTTTTAATATTGGTAAAGTTTCTACAGAATCCCTTAGACTAAGCAATCTTTGAGAAATATTTGACTTTATGCCTGGAACTGTGGGGAAGAGAGCTGGGAAATGTACCCATCAAATAAGGAAAAAGCATTCTAGTATCTTCATTTTGTCCTTCTCACTTTCTCTAAGAATAGAACACAAAACTCATTCCAGAAATATGTGTGAAAAACACTTCTGAGATAGCATGTGCTAGGCGTGCCTATACCTTCACAAGGGCCCCTGTGAGGCAAATGTCCTTTTTAAGGCTCAGTAATTCTGAATCTTAATGTTATCTCCCTCCTCATTTTATGATGCTCCCATATGTCTTACAGCATTTTCATCCTTAACTGGCCCCTTCAATTTCTTCCTTCTGTCTCTTGCCCTCAATACTAATTTTCAGTTTCTCTTTCTGTTTTCTGTTCTGTTTCATTAATGAAGCCCAGATGATAATTCTTTCGTTTTTACTTTCTACGCAGGATTTTCATAATGAGGTCTGTCTACTTTTCTTGATCAGTCTCCTGTTTTCTGGCCTCACCCATTTCCTCTCCGGTTGTACCCATAGTTCTTGGCTGGATTCTCCACTTGATGCTACTACTTGGTCATAACCTACCAGGAAAAGTCTTCTCAGGGCATCTTTCACTTTGAAACATTTTTTGTGTTGCCTCAGAGTCACAGAAATGTGGTCACCTAAGTAAAGGAAATATATTTTCAAGTACATAACAGGGTGTCTGCCTGGGCACAATTTGAAATGACTCCTAGGGAAATCTCTGGTTTTGTGTTTCCAAATATTTAGATATATTTTAATCTGCAGGCCTGCCTTATGCTGCCCACCCTTCATTTGAAAGGAGTGTGCTTCATAAAGCATCAGGCTGAATACAAGAAAATCAATAAGCAATCTGTGTGATAATTAATTAAGGTGCCAAAATGAATTACTGTTTCTTCCTCTCCTTATTTGGGTCAGAGTTGCATTTGCTTTGGGAAGTTGTCCATTTTCAATTATAGCATGTTCTGTGTTCTTTTGATGTGACTGGAATGAATGAATGGCAAAAAATTATGTTATGGCAGAGAACTATGGGGATAAATCTAACATGGCAAAGGTGTTATTTGGAAAAAGTTATTTCCAACACAGTAGTAATATCAAGGCAAGGGAGGGTGGGAAAATGTTGTCTCTTCTCATCTGTAGGCAAGACTGTGATGAAGCCAACTTTGCTCTCCATGCATGGCTCTGCTTCTGTGTATTCATTCAGCAAACATTTAGTGAGCAAATACTCTATGTCAGGCATTGTACAGTGCACCAGAGGTGCAACCATATGGGAGAATGTTGTGGCCCCTGAGAGAACTTATAGTTTGAAAAGGGAGGCCAACATTAAACAGAGTCACACACATAATTCATTGATTACAATTTGTAAGTGCTACAAGAGCATAACTTGTCTAGATGGATGTTTCCACAACCCTACAATTACTCTTCAAACTAAAGTGAGGAAACATCCTGAAAGTGCTCTTTGGCCATCTATACAGCATAAGGGCTAAAGACACAAGTTATATAATGGGCAAAGGAATTACTTCTCAGGGATGCACTAAGGGCTCTGGGTGACTCCAGTTTGGTGTCTACAGTATCAGACAACATCCCCCAACCAATGAAAGCTCTCAATAGTATAATGCAGCTCGTTATCCAGTTCCAATCTCAGCTTCTTGGATGCTTGTTTTATTTGGTGAGAACTAGCCCTCATTGAACATGACCTGAAGACTGGCTGGTAATAATGATCAAGAATGGGTTGTTTGGGTGGTCGGTGAATGCTGGTTCGGTGGGTGGGTGATTGGCAACTCAGTTCTCCAGCAGAGAGGTATTCTTAATAGAAAGGGCTCCTGAATTGCCTGATGTTAAAAATATCAGGGAGATTGAATTCAGCAAGTGAATAGTTTCCTATTTATTCTGGATGCTATAGGTATCATCAGGTGGAAGGCTGGAGCAGATCTCAGGTATGAGATTCTGTAAAGTTTGACGTGCTGAAGCAGTAGCACTCCTGGAAGAGTGGCTGAATTCCAACTCAACTTTCCTTAAATGCACATTTTAAAAGCTCTTGCTGGTAGCGATTTATTCTTAGCTCTGTGGGCCTCTCTATGTATATGTCACATAGACTGGGACATTATTTATATTTGATGCAAGGATCCAAGCCTAAATGTGCTCACAGTCTTCATAACTCAATTTAGTGTAATTACGCTCAATTTAGGGATTGAGTTACTGCCCCTTTCTCTCCCCTATGGGCATGTGATTAATTGACTTTGTAGTAAAAATGCCTTCAACACAGACCTAAGCTGCAGCAGGCTCTCCAAAGGTTACATTTTAAATCTAGGTAGAATTTACTTGCCCTACCTCATTAAACATGGATAAGGAAGTTTAAAAACCAAGGCCTTTTTCAAGCAAGGGCACGAAAATCTCAAGTAAGCATGAGAGTTTATTTAGCATCTATGCCAGACAGATTCCCAACGTCCTTTATACCTGAGGATGCTGCATTCTCATGTTTAGCCCCGTTTTGGAATAAGTGGCATATAGAATTTTTCTGGTATCCTTTGGGGACAAAATTTGGGGTGGGGGAGATCATTCTGATTCCATTTACACATTAAGCCATCACCAGGACGTACTTGGTCTAGTTGATATCAAACATCTCTAATCTTAGGCTTATTCAGGTATTTGTATGATCAGTATAATGCGTATGTAAATGCATTTGTGGTTGTCTGAGCATGAATGTGTGTGGCAATAGTTGTCTTTTCCTCCAGCTCGGACAATGGCTGTGTCATTCCAAGAGCCTTAGCAGTTATGACCTTCTTTCTAACATGCCTGAAAATAGTTAGGCATTACTGTTTAAATGGTATGTTTAGGGACTGTAACTCTGGGGGTGGGGAATATATTTTTCCAGCCCAGGGCAAAATACTTTTGAACTGAAATCAGTCAAAGGGAGAAATAAAGTGGAAGAAACCTGTTTATTGCTTACAAGCAGTTGTCCACTTCTGCTCTCCGATGTCTCTCGTGACCCGGCTGCAGAAGAATGGGCCCCACCCAACCTCTCAGGTCCAGATATGCCTTGTTCCCCCATGTAATCACCTATTGATATGGAGATACACTAAGGCCAGGTGAGAAATTCTGGAAATATTGCAATTTTACCCTCAGAGATCTTTATGTGCTGCCAGATAATAACTGCACTAGTTGGGGTGAGCATTTAATAATGTGTGTAACTGTTGAACCACTGTGTTGTATACTTGAAACCAATACAATATTGTGTATCAACTATACTTCAATTAAAGAACACTTAAAAGTTAAAAAAAAGTATTTAGGGAAGGGCAGGTGGATGATTCAAAGGACCTAATCATGTTCTTTTCTACTCTGTGAGGTAGTGTACTGCGGGTGTTATGAACACAGGCTCTGGAGTCACATGGCCCCAGGTTAAGTCATGGAAGTGCTGGTTACGAAATCTGTGTCTTTGTATCCTAATCTATAAAATGGAGATAATGATGGTACTAATCTCATAGGGCAGTTATGAGGATTAGATAAATTAATTCATGTAAAGTGCTTAGCAGTACCTGAAACATAGGGATCATTCAATGAATGTTAATTCTTGTTATTATCCCCCAAAGAAAGCCCAAATCCTTTCCTCTCCACTGTTTACTTTCTTTGCTACTGCTGTAATCTAAGTCACTTTCACCTTTTGCCCAAATTCACTCTCAGCAGTGCAGCAAGTGTAATCTTAAAACATAAATCCTATCGAGGTATCCTCTAATTTAAAAGCTTCCGGTGGCTTCCCTTCACCCTTAAAATAAAACCCACACTTCTTTCCCTGTTCTAAAAAGCCTTATATGATCTGACCCATCTTCCCTGTTAGATCTCCTCTCCTTCTCACTGGGCCCCCAGCAGGTCTTGTCTGCCGGCTGTTACTGAAATCACACAAATGTCCCCTGCCTTACAACCTTTGCATAAGGTATTTCCTCTGTTTGGAACAGTCTTCTTTTTGATCCTCATATGGCTTGGCTCCTCCTCATTTTGCCTCATCAGAGAGGCCTTCTGCACCACCAATTCTGAAAGACCACATAGGCACCACTTACTCATCAGCTTGTTTAAACTGTTTGCATAGCAGTTACCACTCTCAGAGGCCCTAGTTTGTTTATGGCTTGATTCCCTTCAAAAGAAGGTAATATTCATGAGAACAGGGTTTTTGTTCCCCACTTCATTCATTCAGTAAATATTTATTGAGGGCATACCATGTGCCAGGCATTCTTCTCGGGGCCCTGGAGATACTGCATTGTATAACACAGATAAAAATTACTGCCCTCTTAAAGTTTATTTTCCACTAGGTTTGGATAGATTTAAAAAAAAGTTAAAACCTGTATTTTATACCAGATGGTGAAAAGCAGGGAGGCTAATGAATATCCTATATTGTAGTGGTGGTGGTATGTGTGAGAGCAATTTTAAATAAGAATATTAGGAAAATCCTCAATGGCAAGGGGACATTTGAGTAAAGTTATGAGGGTGAGTATTGGAGCCATCTGTGTTTTGGGGGCAAGATCATGTACACATGCCCAGACTTGGGGCAAGCATAGTGTCTTCAAAGAACAACAAGGAAACCCAATGTGGCTGGAGTGGAGTGGCATGAGTGAGTGAGGTTGGCTGTGACAGGAAGTGAGGTCAGAATGAGTAAGGGACGGAGGGGTAGCCAGATCATGTAGGGCATAGTAGTCATGGTAAAGCCTATAGCTTTTCTTTTGAGTTACATAGAGGGCAAGTGGCAATTCGAATAGAGCAGCGACATGACTTATATGTTTTAGAAGCATCAGTCTGGCTTCTGGACTAGATGGAGAATAGACAGTGGGAGGGCAAAGGTAGGAGAAAGACTAATTAATAAGCTAGGGCAATAACAGAAAGTAGGAGATGATGGAGATATGGACTTGGTGGTAACAGTGGAGATGGTGAGACATGGTCAGAGTAGAGTTAATATATATTTTAAAAGTACAGGCAACAGTATTTGCTGATGGATTGGAAGGAGGGTTGTGAGAAAAAGAGAACAAAGATGAGAGCTAGATTTTTGTTTTGTTTTTTTGCCTCAGAAAATGAAAGGATGCAGTTTTTGTTTACTATGGTGAGGAAGACTGTGAGAGGTTTCTGGGGGTAGAGGAATCATGAGTTTTAAATATGTTTTGTTCCGTAACTTTTAGACATCATTTTGATACAAATGAGATGTCTTTTGTGCCTAGAACAGTGCCAAGCAGGGAATCAACACTCAATAAACACTTTTAACTGAATGAATGAATGTCCTTTAAGTTCCTTCTACCTCCTCTCAGCCACAAGCACATCATTTTACCAAGTCGCTCTGTTGCCTTTCCATGACGGATTCTCACATTTGGTATCAAATGAGCCTTAAAAAAATTGATAATTTCCTCTGAACTCTTTCTAAGATGTCTCTAAGTCTCGTACACTTTCTGTTTTCTGGGGGTATTGTGAAAGCAATATTTGCTCTTGTTTACCATCTGTGGGGAGGAAAAACAGGTAGGAAGCCTGTTATCAATCTTCTTACATCAATAGTACATGTAAACCCACGCCATCGTCTTTCATTAGTCACAGCTAAGACTAATTACACTGACTAGACTAATGAACTCAGTGTACAAGTGTTCATGTAAAAAGGTGATATTGCCAAGTTTCCCCTATCATTAGAAATACCTCCCCAATGCAGACTTTATAGCAAAGCCAGAAAATTCCAGAATTTACTGATGTTAATAAAAGTATATGTGTGTACATGTGTGATCTTATGGGATATGGGTACATAAATATGTACAAATGGGCCTGTAGTTCACCCATCTTTACACCTTGATGGTGGACAAAGCAGAACAGGGGTACTGGGGCTAAGAAAGGCCCCACATAAGAATGAGTGTCTCCTGAGCTCATATAACAGAGATACAATCCAGCACCAGCACAGGTGGTGTTACAACCTCATAAATAATCACAAAGATTATTTCTGTCATCCGGAAAGTGAGATGGAAAATGTAAAAAGTCACTGATTCCTTAATAACAGATTGATTATTGATTTTCTTGTGTATGGCATTTTCAAATGCCTAGGTAAAAGCCTGCTGTGTTGGCTTTTCCTGAAGGGATGGCCTTAATCACTAATAGCTAGCCAACAGCTCCAGTAATGGGGGTGACTATAGGGAGAAGTTGGCAAACAATATTTCTGTGAGAGAAGAGCCTGAGCTTTAGGCCTTTCTCTTCATTGGTGGGTTTAGTGCAACTGGGAGTTGCAGGCTAGGAAGAACTGTAAGTTCCTTCTAAGACCTGCATGGTAGCACCAAACAGAGGCCCAAACAAGGGTCTTGTCGTGAAGGATGACTCATTGGGTATGACTATTGTGTCTCTACAGAGAGAAATAATCAAGGATCATCATCTCCTACTGAATAGGGCACTCTGGTTTGGAGTAAAATTAAAAAAAAATAAATCCAGTGAGGGAGCTTTAGAGCAGTTATTGGAGGGAGAGAGTTGTTTTGTTATTGTGTGTGTGTGTGTGTGTGTTTGTATCTGTAGAGAAGAGTGGTGTACAATCTAAAAATCAAATTAAAAAAGATAAGGATTGGGAAGGAAGGAGCAAATTTATTTTGAAATCTGGTGAGTATAGCTGGATGGATAGTAGATACATATGTGAATATCCTATCATGACCAAAAATGGGCTAGAGCCCTTACTTGGACTCTGGAGCATTCAGGGGACAGCAAGATCTCACAGGTCCCTGGGCAGTGACCAAGAGTACCAGAAAGGAAGGATTTACTCATTCATTTACTATTCATTCATTTATTTGACCCACAAATATTTTTCCAAGTGTTTTTTTTTTACATGACTAAAATATTATTTTGTCTTCGGCTTGATTGAATATAGTTCTAGGCTGAAAATCATTTTTCCTTATACAAATTAAAGCATTGCTACATCCAATTATGGACTGTCTTATTTAGTAAACTTTTTAAACTACAGTATTCAATATTTATTTCATATAGTGAAACTATTGAAAGGTCTATGAATAACATTTACCTGATAAGAGATTCCTATTGTATATGACTTGGAATTTACTTTATAACATATTTCCTAAGGCTTTAATATATTACTCCAGTGTTGCTAATGAGTTTGATACCTATATAATCCTTACACCTTTGTTGCTTCTTGGAAGCTTTTTGGATCTTGCCTTATTCTTCATGTTCTAGAATTTCACGTCATTTCTACTTATGAGCATGTGCCCACATATTTGTGTGACTACATATATGAGTGTGTGTGCATATATGTACGGGTGCACATGCATGTGTGTTCAACAAACATTTATCGATCAGTCACTCTGGGCTCTATAAGGACCTTAGTTTACACTGATGAATCAAACAGGTATGATCCATCCTTCCGGAATTCACATCTCAGTTGTTGAGATGGAGACAAATATGCAAGGAAATAAATACAATAAAAAGTTGTGATGAATACTATTGAATGTTGACCATGAAACAGGCACTGTACAGGTGATTTAATCTTGTGACTCAAGTCAGGGGCAGATCCTGTCACTCTCCAGAATGGCTCACTACTTGAAATTATCTTAATTCTTCAATTTTGTATGTATTTTCTATTTCCTCCAACTACTCTCAAAACTCCATGAGAACAAGGACTTTGCCTGTCTTGTTCACAGCTTTCTCTCCAGGGTCTTGCACAGTGTTCAATAGTTATTTGTTATGTGATTATCCTCATGTTAGCCCTGTTAGGTGGGAAATACAGAAATTATTATACCCATCCTATAGATAAGGATATGAGGCTTATAGAATGGATATAGACTTGGGAATCAGAATCAAATACAGATACTGCCACCAATAATAATTAAAATAACGCTTTATTGAGTGCTTACTATGTATAAGGTAGTGTCCTAGGTTCTCTATGTAGATTATGTTGTTGAATCCTCACAACAGTACTGAGAGGTAGGTACTATTATTTCCTTTTCATACTTGAGGAGTCTGTGGGTTGGAGAGATAAAGTGACTCATTCAGGATCATACAGCCAGTTGGTGACAGAGTCTAGAGTTAATGCCTATGTGTGTTTTGAAACCCTGGGCTTCCCTACACCAGGATGCTTGTCTTAGGCTCTGAGGGCAGCTTAGGCTTTATCTGTGCTGTAAGGAGAATGCCAGATAGTGTACTTCTGACTTATTTCACTGTGATTTGGGCTCATTGATTTAGTTTGAGTACAGAGGAAGAAACTAAAACCAGAAAGAGAAAATTAGTTTCTCAAGATTATACAGTCTCTCATGACAGATCTAAGGCCAAAACTAGGGCTCCTGATATCCACTTCAGTTTTTTTTTTTTTTTTTTTTGACACAACCATGTTATCTCCTCCCTCATCTCGGTGGCTTTCAATTTTAATCCCATCTAGAAAGCTTTGCTTTCTGAATTGGGCTACGGATATTAAAAGTTCCTTGTACTATGATTTCACTCATCTGTGGAGTATAAGAGCAAAGAAAAAAAACTGAAGGAACAAAACAGCAGCAGATTCACAGAACCCAAGAATGGACTAACAGTTACCAAAGGGAAAGGGACTGGGGAGGATGGGTGGGAAGGGAGGGACAAGGGGGAAAAATGGGTATTACGATTAGCAGATGTAATGTTGGGGGGACATGGGGAGGGCTGTACAACTCAGAGAAGACAAGTAGTGACTCTATAGCATCTCAATACGCTGATGGACAGTGACTGTAATGGGGTAGGTGGGGGGGACTTGATGAAGTGGGGAGTTTAGTAACCATAATATTGCACATGTAATTGTAGATTAATGATACCAAAAAAAAAAGTTCCTTGTACTTTCAGCACCTGGAACCTAAAGGAACATATATGATGATTGTATACAACCAAGTATCCTCCAACTTCACACTTCCTATTCAGGAGGCAGGAAATAGCTTGAGCAAAGGAGAATCAAACGTCTCCTCAGTCTGAAAACCTGTCCTCAGCTTTATAGTCATCAAAATGAATTCATAGCACATTTGTGGAAGAGAAGTGGCCCAAAAGACCCAAAATAAAAGCACATAGTATAAAGACAGCTAGGTAGAATGAGCTCACTGAAGTATGACCAGTGTATATAGAGTCAGTACACAGCCTCCTATTTGATGTGGATTTCTGGGACCTCAAAGCATGAAAGCCCCATAATTTCCTCTTTAAAAATATTTGTATATAGTTTTATTAAATTTGGAAATATAATAATACCTGGAATAAGGAAATATAAAAAGGTAATGGCACCAGGTGTTTGTCACCAGGTCATTTGTCAGTGCAGCTGTCACCTAGAAAAGTATAAGGAAGTGACATAGAACAGCTAAGTTCAGCTGAGCAAAAGTATACGTGGTTAAGAGCTTGGCCTCTGGAATCATTCTACCTGCATTCGAAACCTGGCTTTTGCATCTGCTAGCTTTGCAGCCATGGTGGACACACTTTATCTTTCTGAGGCTCATTTTATAAACAGGGCTAATAATAGTACTTACAACATAGGGTTTTTGTAAATACCAAGTGAGATTATATAAATAAATGGCTTAGAACAGTGTCTTGCATGATAGTAAATGGTAATAATAGTTGTTATATGGGAAGAAATATACAAAAATTAAAACTTGTTTCCTCATACTATACCATGTGACTCAGTAAACATTTATCATGCCCTCTCTGGGCCAAGCTCTGTCCTAGGCACACATGAGATGCATCCCCTGCCCTCAAGGTGTGCCCAGTTTGAGGATACAGACTATAACAGCATTTCTTTTCTCAGTAAACATTTCCAACAACAGGAATTATTTGCCACCATTTATCTCTTTCTCTTTATCACTGAGCTCTTCAGCATACAGAATGTTAAAGACCAGATGGTGTTAAGCTGCCTATTTTAGGACTAGTTGTAAAAGTTCATTCCTTATCTTACATTTAGCACAGTATCTTAATGAGAAAACTGTTCACAAAGCATTTACAGAGTACTTACTCTTAGTGGGTACCTTGAGAAGGATATAAAAAGGAATGCAGCTATGGGGCTTTGGGAAAAGCACCAGACTTGAAGTCAGAAAATTTGGGTTTGAATCAGGGCTTTGCCATTGACCAGTTGAGTGACCTTGGATGAATCACTTAACTGTGTTGCTGGGAATATTAAATGAACTAGAAAATGGGAAAGCAGCTGGCTTCAAGAATTAACCAGTTATTCAGTCTTTCTTCATTCTGCAAAAGACACCAGTGTCTCTGCTTTTAAATGAACTCATTATCCTTGAGAATATTTCGAAAGACCTAAAAGGCCATAACTGGTTTCCCATTCTTCCACCCACTACCATGTCATGAAAATTGGCTTTTGTCATTGACTTTATTGTCAGTAAATCCAATGGTCACTTCTGGATCCTCATTTTATGTAAGTTTTTAGCAGTATTCTCCATAGCTGATCACTCTCTCCTTAATACAATGTCTTCATGGAGCTTCTGTGACACCTTTCCTGGATTCCTCTACAACTGCTCTTTCTCAATCTCTGTTTTTTCCTTATCCTCTATTATCTAAAAATTACAAGTCTTCAAGACTCAGTCCTGTACCTTTTCTTCTTACGAGTCTATCTTCCCTAGACTTCAATTACTATCTGTACCTAAATGGCACTCAGATCTATTCATCTTTAGCCCACTTCTCCTGGGCTGCAGAACTACATAGTCAACAGCTTTGTTAACATCTGCATTTAGACAGTCGGGAACCTCCCAGGCCCATCCTGTCCTCCTTTCTAGCCACTCTCTCTTTCCTTTTGCAGCCAAGCTTCTCGAAAGGCCTATCTACACTTGCTGTCTTCCTTCCTCACTTTCAGTTTCCTCTTCAAGTGACCGCTTCCCGACTTCCTGTTCTACGTCATCAAACGGCCCTCACTAAGGTAATGCTGTAGCTTAACCCTGGGCACATTTCCTGCTTATGGATACATGGACACACGGACACATTTCCATTCTTTCCCTCGTGTGGCTTTTCAGCATTGGTTGACTTCTACTGATATACACTCCCCACAGACCTTGCCTTCACCTGCTCCCGGCTTCCAGTGTTCTTAGCAGCTCCTGGGAACTTGAATATCCAGATGTGTCAACTTCTGGAAACTGCCTCTAATCTCACCCTGGGTTAGAGTGCTGGCTAAACCACCTGGTGCGTGAGATAGGACACCTTCTTTTCACTGCCAAATAGAGTTAATAATCTTTACTTGGCAGGTCAGATGGGATATCTTGCAGGTAAGAACCAGACACTATTTCAGGGACTTGAAATAAGGACCATAAAATGTCATGAGAAAATACGATTGGAATTGCCATCAGGTCATTAGGTTTTTTTACAGGTTAAGTTCCCGTGGGGAGGACCAAAGAGAAGAAAGGAGTGCGGGTAGTGGGCTGGGAGAGAAACTCGAAAAGAATGAAAAAAGGCAATAAGGACATAAAAAGTAGGGAAGGGAGACTTAGAAAGTATTAAAATCTACCAAAAACATCCCAAGAAATGCTTTCTCTTGGCCATGTTGGGGTAAAAGAAAGTAAACAGGAAAAAGGTCTTAAATTGATTTTCCCAGTGACAAATCCCAGGAAGCTTTCAAATCAAATTGCCCCATTTCGGGTTTTTAACTCCCTCTATCAAGTTTAACCTCTTTACCTCCTGCATCCTGGTGAAACCCTCCCCAGCCCCGTTTGCTGGTGATTAAATCCCCAAGGTACACGGGATCTTTCAGTGAATGAATGACCAAGAGGAAGGGCCCTCCCCCACCCCTCTTTCTGTGTTTTTCAGTTCTTTCCCACTTTCCGCCCTTTTCCCTTAATGAACACAGGGCTAATCTCAGGCCTTGTCAGGGAAGAGGCTGCAGACGCTAATGAGGTAGCTGCTGGATTCCAATATTCATCACATAAGGAGCCTTCTTTGTCTGTGAAGGAAAAACACACTGATTATCATAATGAGGTGAGCTGGCATCCTCAGGGCAAGGGCCACGGGGTCCTCAGGCCACACTTCTAATTTTGGTGCCAGAGCAGAGGTTTCATTTGCTCCTCATTTAAGTCTTCGCCTCTACCCCAGCGTGGGGCCCATTGAGCAGGCGGAAGGCAGCTTAGGGAGGTAGGCCACAGGTAGAGCTGTGTGCAGGATTTCTTTATTCCACTGTACACGGGCCAGGGCGACTCCTGCCTCTTGGGTGGGTGCGTGTCTGTCAAGAGCTGAACAATGGGGTGCACATTTCCAACTAAAGCACACACCTGGCTAGTTGCAGGCCCCTCTGAACGTTAAAAACTTCTTAAGAATACTGAATGGTAGAAAAGGCCCAAGTCACAGGCATAGAACCTGGGGAATTATCACAAAGGAGTGCCCTGTCCAGATCAAGATATGGATGGTTATTGGCCCCTGGAAGGGAATGGTTTGTAGTTCACATTTGGCCCCCATGTGCTGCTAAGAGGTTCAGAGGGCCAGCTGTTTGCCAGGATCACTCCAAGCCAAGTGCAGAGGGGACATTGCAACTCAGATCTGGCATCCAAACCTACAGCCGCTCCTTTAACACCCCAGAACCTCCACCACCCTTATGTCCCTTGCTCCACCTGAATGCCCACCTCCTGTCCTGATGCTAGAACTTCCCAGAGTCCATCGTGTCCTTAAAGCAGATATGCCCTGAGTCTGGGACTTGACCTTGTGTGTCCGGAGCTCTGGACATTTCTCACCCCAGGCAGATGGATCAAGATTGGGTCACTCAAGATAAGCTTCAGGCTCTAGCCAGACCTTCAGCCAAAAGGAAAAAAACTAATGGAGAAGCAAGGTGGTTGGGGCGAGAGAACTTTATCAGGAAACCCTCAGGCCTCCTCCCTTAACTTATCTGTTGGTTAACAGTTCTCTGGCATCATGGATCAGAATCAGACACTCTAGTCAGCAAGCTGACTCTTGGTCTAGCTCCCCAATACACATGTCAGAGGGTGTCCAGGGGACCTGCTCTGAAAATAGGGACCCCACCCGAACCTACCCCTCTCTCCTTGCAGTTACTGGAGAGTAAAAGAATAGTTCTTGATGTTCCTAAATGATCAAGACTTAAAAGTATAATCCATAATCTCTTCTCACCTTTAAATAAATGCATACTAATAATTAATACAAGGCCAAAAGTCAGTATTCCAGCGTTTGAGAACGTGGAGGTGGGGGTGGAAGGCATTAGTTGGCCCGTTTGGGGTTTTTACACTCCTTCCAGAAACCCTTAAAGTGCCTGGCACGTGGCTAAACACACTCAAGCACACTCCTGCTTGAGTTGCTGGAAACCAGGCAGTTGTCTTAAAGTTTCCTGAGGCCACCAGCAGAGGGGTCCAAACTAATTGCTCCCTTGAATATGGGACCGGCCTGATAGACCTTTGCTTGTTTCTGCGGCCCACTTCTGCGCCTGGGCCAGAGAGTTCTCAGCTGCCTGTGCCTGTGGGACCCCTGCACCCCATTTTCCAGCCCAAGGTCTAGCTGGCTTCCTCTGTTGGCCCTCTGGCCCCAGAGCCTGTCCTCAAGTCAACCCTAGAGGCTCAGGAGACATGGGAAGATGTGGCTTAACCAGAATGAAAACTCCAGAATGAGTGAGGCCGGGACATGTCTCCACTGCCCAGTTCTTCCGGGTCTGTCTGTCTGCTTTTGCCCCCCCACCCCATGTCTGCTCTCCTCCCCTGTGTCCCTCCTTGCCCACTCCTCACCATTTCCTAATGCAGCCCTCTGGGTGCCCCAGACCAGCTCACATCTCCTTTGGGTGTCCAGCCCCAGCCTGGCACAAAGTGGGGCTTGGTAAGAGCATGTGGGCTGGTTGGACAGGTGAGTCAGTGAAGGACCTCGGCCGCCATCCTTGGGCCACTAGATGGGAGTTGGTGGCAGTGCAAGGGTGGATTTGGTTTCCCAAGAGGAGCGGGCCTTGAGGCCTCATCCCTTCACTCGCTCATGCATCGACCCTGACAGCCAGCAGTTGATCCTTACTGAGTAAGCCCGTTGCCCAGCCCGGGCTTGGCACCTGCCACACCAGTGTATCCCTTGAGAGCCTCCGTCTTCCCCTCCCCAGGAGGGTGGGCGGGGTTTGCTTCTGCCGAGGCCGTCTGCTGGTTGTCCCAGGGGCTGGAGCAGTGGGCTCTGCCTCTAGAAAAGTCAGGAGAGTCAAGAGGGCAGGCCTGGTTTTCCTCCTTTGGCCTGTTGGCCCCTGTGACCCGGAGGAGCCCATCCCCAGGGCTCTGCTGCTGGTCCGAGCCCCTGGCCCTGCAGCTCAGGAACGGGGTGGGAGTGCTGAGCGCAGGGACAGCTGTGGTGCTGCGTGTCCTGGGCTCTGGCCACACAGGTCTCCCTCTTGAGTAGGGTCTGTGAGCTGTATCCCTTCCTCCATGTTGCCTTCCTCCCCCTGGGGCTGAATCCAGCTCCTTTGACCTCCAGCCACTGGCTGGGCTTGTGTGATGCAAGGGACAGAGGACTGGGACCTCCTGGGAGCTCTGCGGGCTCCGCCTCTGCCTAGTTGCCCGCCTGATCTGCTCCAGCTGGCGGCTCTCCCCACCCCACCCCCCACTAGCTCTCAACTAGCCAGGGTGATGGCCCACCTGGCACTCTGCTTGCTTGCCACAGTCTGTTGCCCAGCCTGACACATTTCCCACTTCTCTGTTCCCAGGTCACTTGGGCCCAGCTGCCCAGGAAACTGGTTGTTTTTTCCTGGCTGAGTCCACACCTGTGGTGCCTGAGCCTGCATGCCGCCTGGCCCAGCTCCCATCTGCTTGCCCTTTGCCCTGCCACGGGGTCCAAATTCCCCTCCCCCAGCCCAAGGAGCCCTTCCCTCTCAGTGCTGCTAAGTTTCCCCAGTTCTCAGGACAGGCCCCTGCCGGCATGACCTCCCCTCACCATCCTGAATGCCGCCTCCTGTGGGCTTGGCTTCTAGCGTCCAAGAGGCCGTGGGCTGCAGCCGGCCTTCCATCACCTTCCCAGGAACCCCCGTCATTGTGTCCCTGGGAGTTGCCCATGGCCTGCCCTAGGTCTGTTGTCGGGGGCCGCCACCTTGGCCTGTGGCTGGTCTTCCTGCACCTCCTCCTGTTGCTGCTCATCCCCATGCACCACCTCCCTCCACCGAAACTAAACTGCGGGTGAGACTGGGCTCCGGGTCTTTTCTTAGTGTGTGTGGCTCTTGTTGGGATGCTTGGCTGTAATTTTAACTTTATGCATGCCCCCTCCCCAGGGCCAGTCCACGCTGGGCACACTGGCCTCCACCTGTCTGGGTGGGCTGGAGAACAGGACGGAAGATGCAGAAGAGCCCCTGAGGACCACTGCCCTGGACCAAGCCCTCCTTCCGGATGGTATCTCACTCCCAGCCACTTGCCTCTCCACTCCTTCCTGGTTTGGGTAAGTCTCTTGCTTTCTTATGACGCCACGATTTCATTAGGCTCAGCTCCTGTCTTGTGCAAGAAGGCACACATTTAATTTGGGGAGGGGGCCGCTGCCGAGGGTGAATCTTCTTCTACTCCAACTCTGCGGCCTGGGGGTCTGGAAACTGCCTGGGGCCAAGACCCTCTGCACACTGAACCCCTTGCCACACCAAGCCAGCATGCATGGGGCCCACCCTGGGGCAGTTATGGTGAGTGAGTGACCAGTTCTAGTCTGTGCCCCTGAGAAGTTGCATGGGCCAGACACATCATTACAGGATCTCAATAAAGCTTGGTGAAATGTTAATGAAATGAATAATGGTGCACTTGCCCCCCAGCCCCACCCCAAGCCCTGCTAAGCCTGGTTGGAGGGCTGGTGTGGAGATGTAGAAATAGGAATGCCTTGCTGTTCTCTAGCTAGAAAAACATTTCCCCCCACAAGCCATGGAAACATCAGTCCCGTGAGAATGCTGGTTTCTCACACATGAGGCTTTGATAATGTCCTTTAATCAAATAGTGGTTTTTGAGTGAGTTCTTCTCTTGGCCTCTTTTCCTCACCCCTGAAATTGCAATGAGATGGGAATGTTTTTGTTTGTTTAAATAAAATCAGTAATGGTAGAGAAGAAGAGAGCAGAGGATTCTAGGCCCCGATTCACTGCAGGACCTGCGATTGTTTATCTTGTTCCAGAAATGTGAATGGAGTCGTGAGGGCTCGGGGCTGGGGCCCTTCTGGGGTGCCTGAGACCAGCTTTGCCTTAGGGACCAGAGGGTCTGCTGGCTGCCCTGGGAGGTCCCAGGCGGCTACATGGCCCATGTGGCAGCAAGCAAGGGGGACGGAAGAGAGGACGCTCAAGGAGGGCACTTCCCTGGGTCCCGGTGGCGGATCCCGAGGCAGGGCCCAGCCCGAGTCTCACGGCCAGGCAAGGAGGTGTTTTTCAGAGCCAAGCAGTCCAGTGGGACTGTGCTCATGAGTGGCTGGCTCTATATGTGGCATTCCTTGCATCTGATGCCCCTGGGGTTGCTCCTGGGGTGGGTGACGGTGTGCAGTCAGATGCCAGGGAGGGCTAAGGCGGGCGTGAGGGAGGCCTGCATGATGGGGTGAGGGGAAGGTGATGGATGGAGCCCCGTGCCAGAGCTGGGCCCCCCTCTAGGCGCACTGGCCGGTGTGTGGCCTGCTGCCCAGTGGGCAGAGTGGCCAGACCCCTGCGCCCACCTTGGGGTATTGGGCTTCCGTTGAAGCTTCCGTAACACTCTTCCCTCCAACCGAGGTTTCGGGGACAGCTCTTCCGCAGCCCTGCCCTTCTCCCCTGTAGTGGGAACGGGCAGGGAGATTATCTTTAAACAGAAGCGATCAGTGTAGGCCGAGCGGGGCAAAGGAGCCCAAACCCCGGGGCTGCCGCCTTGGTCGGCTTGTTTTTGCTCCCTAGAGAGCCCGGCTGGAGAGAGGTGTGCACTGTGTGCCCAGGGCTGAACCCAAGGAGGGGGCACCAGGGAAGCTCTGCCCTCTGATATTTACTCCACAGCTGGCATTTGCTGAGCCACCCGCAAACACAGTGACGTGGAGGACAGGCCCGGGAGGGGAGCGTCACACAGGGCAGGGTGCAGGCCTCTGAGGGGCTGCTGTATCCGGAGCTTTACCGGAAAGACGTGGATAGCTAGTCGGAGCCAAATGCCCACAGCCTCTAGATCTTTCTTGGGGATATCCCAGGACTCTTTCAAGGTGCGCTGAGCTGAGAGGCCGGGTCAAGGTGAAGGCAAGTCCCTAGCCAGTCCCAGACCTTTCCGCAGCCGCCCCTCACCTACCTTGGCAGTTTCGGGACGGCCTGTTTTTGCACCTCGTTGTATTTCAGGTACACTTGGGAATGTTCAGTCTCAGACAGACATGAATTTTGGGTTTTGTGTGTCATTAAGCAGAAAATAGATAAAAAAAGATCAAGTTCTCAATTAAAGATGTTGAAATACAGCATCATAAATCAGCTTTGCAGCTGGTCACTCCAGGAATTGCAGAAAGGCCATTATTAAATGTTGAAAGACATAATCATTTTCAGGAAAATCTTTTTTTGATGGATTGGCCCATCCCTGAGCAGGAAAGGGTGGAAATGAGACCCTGACCTGTCACCTTGATGGGATGGGGTTCTGGCCATTTGTCACAGTGCTCGGCTACCCCCCAGGGCTTCCAGCTGGACCCTTCCGGGTGGGCCCAGGCATCAGGGAAGAGATGGTCTTGTCTGACAGTGGGTGGATGGGCAGGTGACCTGAGGGCATCACTCATGTGTGCTCTTGGAAAGGGACAAGCGCCACCTTTCTCAGCCCCAGTGTTTCCCACCTGTAGGGGCTTGCGGGGCTGATGGCAGCTTTCAGGACCCTGACCCCGGGCCTCCTGACGTGCAACTCAAACCCTAAATGTATTTCCAAGTATATTCTCCAAATAACATCAAAACCTGGCGAGACTTAAGGGCAAGAGGACGCATGTGTTTCTTATTCCTTCATTTACATGAAGTAACTCAAATGTGTTTTTTATGAGCAATCTGACTTCCAGAAAGAGAAAAAAACCCACCTGCCCATCTTTAATGAGCTTGCTAATGATTTTTTCCTTGAAAAATGGCAGCTTTATGCAGAAGGGAGTATGGAAGGATCCAAATTAAGGTCCCAAAGGGTTAAAGGGCAGTGGATAGTGTAGAAACTGGCACTGTCAGCTAGACTGGGAAAGGTATGGGGCTCTGGGAGCATTTCTCTGTAGAGGACTGGAGCTGCACAAATTGTAGCTAAGTCCCAAGAGCTGGTTTCCACATCCCTCTCCTGCTTTGAGCCCTGTCCCCTCTCTTAAAGGAGGAATAAGGAGAACAGCTTGGTCTTCCATCCCTGGTTTGAGCAGATGGGCAATTCTGGAAAAGAGTTGTATCTTCCCAAAAGAGGCCTTCTAAGTGTGAGTTTCCCTCTTTGAAAGGCAGATAACAGGCCTGGGTAGGGAAGGAGGGTAGGTTTGCACCAGGTGCCTGGTCCCAACAGGCAGTCCGGAGATAGGGTCCTCTGGGAAGTGTGCGGGGAGGGACTTGCAGAGGCTGGCAGGTCCATGGTGTGGAGGGAGTCAGTGTCTCTGTGCCAGGAAAGGTGTGACTGGTCAGAGAACAGCCCCAAACAGGGTCCCCCCCCAGGTGCCCTTCAGGCACGTAGCAGGCCAGCATGGTGCCGCCGAGGGGGTCCTGAGTCCAGCTGGATCCAGCAGAGGTGGAGGGACCCCTCTCCTGTATGAGGGTAAGCTGCCCGGTGCCCATACATCCTGGAATTACTAGTGCTTTCTGGATTTTAGATACTTGATCCCATATCCCAATCTTTACTATGGAAAACAGACCAATCTAGCTGTGTTTTTAGGAACAAGCTGTCATGAGCAGGCCCCCGATGTGTTTCTGTTTGTCTTCTCAGCCCACTTCACACCAGAGTCCTTGGTGGTCATGAGGGAGTGGCCGGCTGAGCAGGTGCTGCGAGGCCAGGCCGGGTAGGCCCCTACTTGGGGGGGGGTGTGAGAGAGGAATTCATTAGGGAGGGAGACGGGTGGAGGGCATAGGCAGGACTCGCTTAACTGCTCTCCAGTTTCTTTGGGCTTACAAAAAAATCCAGAGGGAGAGTTCTTAAGTCCCCCGCCCTGGGAGTCGGGGCAAAGGAGGGCTGCCCACCACCTTTTGCCTGGCTTCTCTTTGCGCTGTGAATAGGGTCTTTGGCAGGGGCTTAAGGAGGACACTCTTAGCCTGGGAGCTCCCAGGGCTGCTTCAGATGGAGACAAAGGCCCCAGCAGAAAGGAATGTGGGGGAGCCCCCCATGGAGAACGGCCACCTGGGGATAATTGGGAGGGCTGAGTGCAGAGGAGTTTTCCCAGGTTCTGTGAATACATTCTTTCAATAGAAGGTGGCTTTTCTTCAGATGAAAAGAAAACCTCAATTACCTTCCCCTGAAACCGAGTGTGTGTGTGTTCCGTCCGGGGCTGCTGCGGCCCCTTGCCCTTGTGTGTGTCGGGGCTACAGGCGCGGACAAGAGGCCGCACAATGGCACGCTGAGCTGGTCGCCCCGTCAGCGTGGCCCAGGACATGCTCATGCCTTGTGGTTCTAGGGCTTTCTTCTTGGAAGTTTCTCAGGAGGAAGAATCAGTCTGTGCCTGTAAACAAGAATTTGATCGAACTGGGCCTAATGCCGGAGAGACAGCCAAGGAGACAAACTGGGGCCGAGGGGACTGGACTCCAGACCAGGAAGCTGGGGAAGGAGCACGGTCGGGGGCCAGGGACTGACCGCACCTCGGCTGGCCACCCAGGGCCACAGCTGTGCTGTCCTCCTGCCTTCCCGGCCTCTCTCTGGGCCATCCTGGGGGTGGAGAAAGCATCATTCCTGCCTGGTTAGGGGGGTGGGGCTGCTCGGAGATCCAGGTGGTCGCAGTTGAGGGGGATGAGGCAGGGGGTCAGCAGGCCCCAGGGCGAGGGCTGTGCTGAGCAAAGGGTCTCTGCGTTGGAGGGAAAACAGCTTGCACGGCCACTGCCCTGAACTGTCCTGGGGGTTTGGCCCTTCTGAAGGAACCAGGGGCAGAGTCCCTGCCACAGGAAGGAGTCCTGGGTCTCAGTGTCTCTGACTGCTGGCTTCTGGGCCTCAGTCTTCCCATCTGTAGGTGGAGGAAGTGGTCTCTCAGTTCATGTATTTAGTAAGGAGAAGAGGCGTGGGATGCCAGTGCTGGAAAGGCACTGTTTCACTGGGGTGGGGGCCAGAGGTCCCCAGGTGTCCAGATTGGGCACCCCCAGTCTTCTGCCTGGGAGCAGGGCAGTGCCCCCTGCTACTCTGGGCTTATCAGTCAGAAGAGGAAATTTTAAATGAATGTTCTGGGTGCAAGGTCAGGCAGCAGCCCTGGAGTGGCCTTCAGGAGACCTGGTTCCAGCCCAGGGTCAGCCCAGCTATGGATGTGACCTTGGCCCTGTCCAGCGCTATGGGCCTTGGTTTCCCATCTGTGAAATGGGCATCTGAGGGCCTTTA
>JAVSCE010011605.1:0-31417 GCA_032199065.1 Smutsia gigantea
GTGGGGACTTGATAATGGAGGGAGTCTAGTAACCATAATGTTGCTCATGTAATTGTACATTACTGATACCAAAAAAAAAAGTATCTCATACAGTTATTAAAAGTTTTCAAAGTCTTGATCTGACACAAAGAATTTTCATTTTATCCTTTCTGTTTTTGACATATCATGCTTTTCTCTCATATATTTTTATTGATTTTAATTATAAATTTATATATCTATATTACACTAAAATTTTGTTTGAAATATATTATTTAAATATTAAAATATTTAAACAGTTGCTGGTATGGAAAACAGCTAGTATGAAGTTCCTCAAAAAATTGAAAATAGAACTACCATATGAACCAACAATCTTACTTTTGGGTATATATCCAAAACAATTGAAAGCAAGATCTTGAAGAAATATTTGCACACCCACGTTCATTATAATATTATTCAAAATAGCCAAGAGGTGGAATCAACCCAAGTGTCCATTCGCTGATGAATGAATAAAGAAAGATGGCATATACATACAATGAAATATCATTCAGCCTTAAAAAGAAAAGAAATATTGTCATATGCTACAACATGGATGAACCTTGCGGACATTATGCTAAGCCAGACACAAACACATATACGATATGACCCTCTGTACAAGAGATATCTAAAACAGTCAAACACACAGAAACAGAGAGTAAAAAGGTGTTGCCAAGGGCTTGAGAAGGTGGAAGTGGGGAGTTCTGAGATGGATATAGTTTCAGTTTTAGAAGATGAAAAAGTTTTGGGATCTGTTGCATAACAGTGTGACTGTAGTTATCACTACTGAAACGTGTACTTTAAAATGGCTGAGATGGTAAGTTTTATGTTATGCATTTTTTTGCCACAATTAAAAGTCAGGGAAATGTTTAAACTGTTGTGCCCAAGTCGCGAGTCCCCCGAGAGACCACCAAGGAGCTGATTCCGATGCAAACACAAAAGGGTCACTTATTTCAAGCTTGAGCTCGGACCCACAACCTTCACCGATGCAGCGGGTCAGGAATGTGAGCCCTGAGCTCAGGGTAGGCAAGGTTTTTAAGCATTACAAGGTGCAGGGAGAGGGGGGCTCTAACTTGGACATTTTCCATGGGTTAAGTCTGTCTGGCACCCAGCTGCTGCCTGATGTAACATGTAAGGTATGTTATTTTTAAGGGACAGGAGAGCCTGGACCTTGAGTGTCTGGACCTTGAGGTCGTTGCTAGGGAACTATCTGGGGTGAGGCTTACTGGAACAAACAATGGGTGGTTGTTCCAGTAACTGGAACAAAGTTTTCTTAGAACTAGGTCGGGGCTGAGGCTTCTTTCTTAAGATGGCCTTTTTTTAAAATGGAGTTTCTCTTGCTCTCACAAAACAATCAAACCTTATTTAAAGATACTATTAAGTCAATGTCCAGGACACATTAGATGTTTGCCATTTCATTTTAGGATTTAGAAAAAAACAATGTAGATGACATTTAGACAAAAAACAAGGAGAATTTGTATCATTTGATATGCTGTTAGCTGCAATAATAAAATAACAAATTGAACATGGCTTAAAACATAAAGATACATGCTGCTCACTTAAGAAGTTCTGAAGTGGGCAGTCCCAGAGTTGGGGCAAAGAATCAGGGACATTACCAGAGACCCGGGCTCTTACCCTTTGGCTGAGTCATCCTCACACTGCCCAGGATCTCTCCCTTAATGGGAGAAGGTGGCTGGCCTAACTCTAAGCATTACATCCTCATCGAGGCTAAGTGAGGATGTCAAAAGTGTTTATACTTAAAGAAAAAAGATTTCCAGAAGTCCCAGGCATGCCTCCCCTTTGTCCCATTGGCAAGATCTGGGTCACATGCCCACTCCTAGAGGTTGTCATGAACGGCTTATATTTCTTTATATCTAAAATCTCTCCTTTGGGGGAAAAAAAGATTCATCAGCTAAGAAACAACATTCATCCTAGGTAACTCTCAACATCCTCTAATTCCTGCAGAATGCCAACCTTTTTAATTTTTAAGGACTTCTTACCCATTCTTGAGAAGTACAGCCAAATTCTTTTCAAAGTTAACCTTAGGATTCTGCCTTGGTCTGAAAAATACCTAAAAAATCTTTAACCTGATTACTTTTCAACTCTTTCATGATAGAAAACTAAGTCTTTAATCAACCATAACAGAAGCACTTATTTTGTACTAAGGGAAAAGAAGAATGTGTCTATTTCCTGTCTGACCATTTTCCAGTCAGCTTGGTTCAATCTTAAACACAGAGATTGATGCTCCTTTATTTTTTTAGCCATGAAACAGAGCACTTATTCAATTCTGTCAGTGGGTCTCTTGCCACCTCATTTGAGAATGTGGAATCCCATTTATTTTAAAATACACTAACAGTCTCTCATTTTAACTTAAAAAAGTTTCATTTACATATAATATACACACATAAAACTGCACAAATCATGACAATACAGATTAATGAACTGGTACAAAGTGAACAAACTTCTGTAACCATATAAAGAAACAAAGAGTACAGAATTCCAGAAGACTCCTCATGCCCTCTTCTAGTCACTACTCTCTACCTCAAGAATGACCATTATTGTGCTTTCTAAAATGATATATTTGACAACATGGATGTAGCTGGAGGATATTATGCTCAGTGAAATAAGCCAGGTGGAGAAAGACAAGTGCCAAATGATTTCCCTCATTTGTGGAATATAACAATGAAGCAAAACTGAAGGAACAAAATAGCAGCAGACTGAGAGACTCCAAGAAGGAACCAGTGGTTACCAAAGGGGAGGGTGGGTGGGGAGGGTGGGAGAAAGGGATTGAGGGGTATTATGTTTAGTACACATGGTGTGGGGGGATCACGGGGAAAACAGTGTAGCACAGAGAAGGCAAACAGTGAATCTGTGGCATCTTACTACACTGATGGACAGTGACTGCATTCCTAGTTGTCCCCAAGCCTTGTAATACCTGGCATTTTCTGTTGTCCTCATTTGAGCCATTCTGATAGGTGGACATTGTGGTTCCCATTAAACTTTAAAGCATGCATTTTCTTCATCTTTCCTAGAAATGTTATGTCAATCTGGGGCAGCTAGTATTTTTCCCAGAAGAGTTGGCTAGCAAACGCACTTTAGAAAAAAATATATTCCCTAGGATTGTAATTGCGGAGCTAAGGCACTCTGTTTTGTCCTAGGTGCAAGGCAACACTAATTAGGGAAGAAAACAAATAATCATATTGTATTTGGGTTTCAGAAAAAAAATAGTTAGGAATCATTTTTTTTAGTGTTGTACTAGAATAGAATAAAAGTATGATTCTCTTAACCTCCCGTTCACAAATTGAGTTTTTACGGATTTTGAATACAACAATACAACATGGTTTTAAGAAAGTTTAGTCAAGATATTGTTGAATCATCACGAGCTAATAATAATCCACCCTCATTTTCTTGATTAAAACATTGTTTGAATGACATATAATTTAACAAAGTATCTGCTTTGTGTAATTTTTCACAAGCATTTGATAACCCAGATCATACAGAAGTTCTATATGTAACATCGAAGTACTAAAGGCTGATTGATAGACTGGTTTGATGGTTTTTTAGTACAAGGGCAATTCATATCTTTTGGTTGGGTGTCAGGAGGCTGAAAATAGAAAGTTGAGGCAAAGCAAAATTCACTTTGAACTTATTTTTAGTTTTGATAAACTAGCAATCACTTACTCACCAGTAGTTGACTTACATTCTTAAAGAAAACTTTTTTTTTTAATGTTTTATTTTAAAGCAAGGCTGGTACATTTATCTCCCACCAATGCAGTTTTGCTACCTAAACTTCTGTTTTGGGCTGTCTTCTCTTTGTCCTAAATTTAGAGACTAGAGTCTTTCTTTCCCCATTTCCATAAACAACTGGCTCATCCTTTTAGAAACTCATATTGTTGTTCCTTAGTTTTCCAAAGCTGTGATCAAATGAAGCCTACTAGCTTCCAGGATCAATTCTGGAAGTATCTAGTGACATCCTTTATGCACTGGGAATGGAAAGTTAGGTATACTTTCACTGTCTTTCTTCTTATCAATACTTTATATTGATTGAGAAATGTACCATACCAAAATCAGTCTGCTTCTTTAAAAATAAGTCAATTGAAAGACATATATTACATTCTACTTTGAAAATGAGCTTCAAAATTTAAAGTTTTGTCTCTAAAAATCTCATGCTCCTCTTAAAAAACAAATAGCAAGTCACTTGGTAGAATTTAGGATATTGCCCAAAGAACTGTATCCTGGTTAGGATTTGGAATTATATAAATATTAACCTACTTTTAGGCTTTGGAATCTGGGCAGTATTCCCAGAGTCAAAGCTTACATTAGTAGGTAAGTTCTCATCCTCAGTTATGCAATCTATTTTGATTGTATTGTTGACAATTCCAGATGCTTTTACACTCAGTCTATATTTGTGGAGAATTAGGCAAGATCCAAAAATAATTCTTCCATACTTATTTACACATAGATGCAATTACTATCTTTTCATGAAGAAACTGAGACACTGTATTTTGATATATCAGCATTGTCTGTCCTTGCAAGTTGTCTTCCTCTGTGAATCTAGGTATACATAAACTTTTTAGAAAGCAAAACAAGCCAGGTCTAAAGCAGTAAACTGAAGCAAAACAGATTGGATTTCATCTCCAGTTTTGAGCACCGATTTATGACCTAGTAACACAGGTATATATACACATGCTGAGATTTGGCACCTGCTTTTTCCCTGTGTATTTCTCAACAAAGCTTTTGTCTGACCAGAGATTTCTGTACCCACCCCTTGGCCCCTCGCCATTTCCTACAGAATGCTGTGCTAGGACGTTTTCTGTGACTCAGTTTTAATCACACCTTCTAAAGCCTTTCTCACTCTACACTCATATTGTCTGACAAGCTTGAAGGAAGCAGATCAAGGCTGAAACCCCTTACCCTCCATCCAAAAAAAGTGAGTAGTTTAATTGGTTCCCAGAGATGGGACATTATGCTGAGTAAGAATGTGTTCAGTTATTAAATTCCATACATGAGACATAAGGACAATACCAAAAATTCCCTGATAAACTGAAACTGTTCCTTTTACCTTCTTCAGACTTTTTCTTTGCTGTTGTTGTTAAACATTTTAAAGAAACGGCTGTAGGATATAGAGGAAAGAGCAGTCACAGCTACTGCTCTGTGAGTTGGAAGACCTGAATTTTAATCCTGGCTCCACCATGTACCCACTCAACTAGCTGTATAATTTTGAGTAAGACGTGTTCCTAGTGGTTCTGCAAATATCTTATGTTAATTTCACAGGTTGTAGGCTATTCTAAGGTTAAACATATACCCATAAACCCAATCAAAATTTCTTTTTTTTTCTTATAAAAATAGTTTCATTGTCTTCGGTGACTGACATTACAATCTTCTGTCTTTTAAAAATGTTCTGCAGTTTCACAATTGATATATCAATATGCGGATGGCTCTTTTTTTTAACATGCTTGGAATTCATTGGGATTCTTAGATCTGAAGATTGGGGTTGTTCAGTAATTCTGGAAAGTTCTCAGCCTTTATATCTTCAAATATTGTTCCTTTTCTAGTCTATCATCTCTTTCTAAAATTATAAATAGATACCATAAGACAGTTTCACTCTGTCCTCCAACTCTCTTACCCCCTTTTTCATATTTTCCATCTCTAGGTGTCTGTGGATTGTATTCCAAACAATATTTTCAGTTACACTTTCTAGTTCACTGGCTCTTCATCTGGTTCACCATGTCTAATCTGTTTTTTAATTGGTCCATGGAGCTCTAATTTCAGTAATATATTTTTCATTACTAGATATTCTGTTTGGATCTTTTCAATCCATTTTTTTAAATAGTTTTAGAACTCTACCTAAACATACAAGACGTTGTTTTGTACGTCATTTCTGATTGTTCTGATACACAAAGCCTTTGCAGACTGGTTCTTGCTGCCTGTTCCTTCTGTGGGCTGACACCATGGTGCTTACTACTCTTGTTTGCTTTATAAATCTTGACTGCAAACTTACTCATTTGCCCTGGAATTTTTCTGTGTGAATATTTTGTGACTTGGGCCATAGATGAGTTCATCAGTGTAAGATTTGTATTTCCTTTTTCCATTTGTCTTGGGACACTACCAACCTGAAATCATTTTGTATTTAATTCTCTATTTCAGGCTTTTGGAAGCACACAAACAGTATGACTTCAGACTGTAAACTAAACCCATGTGGGGGCTGACTTTTCATGAGGAGATAAATTCCCAGAGGAATGGTTTTCCTTCTGTCTAGTCCCAAAATTGAGACAAACAAGCTTCCTAGCTGTTCCCTAGTGCAAGTGGGGTTTATTTACCTCAATTACCCTTATAATGTGAGTGTAGCCCTTCAGGCATCCAGGTTTATGCAGAAGTTTACTATTAGAATCCCCATCTTGGGCATATCCTGGACTTTATCTTTCAGCTCCTATACTTCATGTAGTTGTCTGTTCTGTTTCTAGCATTTAGCAGACTATTTTAGGAAAAAACAGCAGGCTTGCTTGCCTCCAAGTGTTTTGGACACTATACATTGTTTACTTTCATGCCAGCTCAACAGTAAGTTTGAAAAGATTTTTAAAAATATTTCTTTCAGCATTTTTTTTGTTTCTGCCAGGAGGATTGGTCATAGTAACTAATCCATTACTATGATGGAAACAGAAGTTTTTGACTAATTAACTTTATAATGAGTAAATATTATAACTTTAAACATATATAAACCATATTTATATTAATAAATTACTGACTTTCACTATTTTATCTCTTGGGGAATCTATGTAATATTTCTTTTTCAGGAAAGGATTTTGCTCCTTAAAAAAAGTTTTGAAAATTCCCTCTTTCAACTGTAAAGTGTAATGATTTCACCTTATGATGCTGCTGAATCTACTCACTAGCTAGACCACCCCTGATGATGTATGAACTGGTGCTTAGTCTCACTCTCCCTAAAAGGGTCAAATAATACAGGTTGCATGAACCCATGCCATATTTTCAAATTTTTGTTTTCTTAGTAGCAAAACCTTTTCGACCTAGACAACTTTAAGCAGAAGCTAACTATGCAGAAGGGGTTTCTTCTCTGGGTGCTGTGCTGGGGAGGAAGAGCTAAGACCCAAAAGGGTTGGATTCCTCCACCCTTTCTTTGCACAGTACTTGGCACATAATAAACACTATAAACAGTTAATTTTTTAAAACACAGGAGAACTTTTATTTTAACTCTGTTGAATTTTTCATACTCCTTTGAATTTTTACAAAATTCATAATTTGTATATTATTTATCCAGTTTTACTTAAGAGAAAAAAATGATCTCAAACTTAGAGTTACAACAAAAGACCTATTTGTTCCATGTTGTTTTTTTCTCATTCATTGCTTTCTTCTAGCACATAGAGATTTCTGAATCCATAAAAACAAAAACAAAAATATACTATGGGCTCTATACACTGTAATTTTTCCCTAAGACAAAATATAGCCAAGTCTATGGCTTACTTAGATTTGAGATCTGCCTCTATGACATGACTCCAGATTGGTTAATACCCCCCTTACCCACCCACCTCATCTTGCCTGCCCTTAAGGTTAGTAAAAGGACAGAAAGAGGACACAGGGTGAAGAATAGCTTATGCATTTTTCCAAGGATGGCATCTTTTGGGTGGTGAAGGGTCTGGTGCAGCTGCTGATATATAAGTGGGCCCATGGAGGGGGAAGGAAATGGCTGAACCAGGTGCCTGTACAGGAGCACAGGAAAGAGAGTCAAAGGCATAGGAAGACCCTGGCTTTCATGCACCCTGTTCATTTTTGAGATGAGGAAACTGAGACCTGGAGAGTCAAAGAGGCCCATGAGGAGGGAGCAAATCAGGGGTCTAAGCTTGGGAACGGAAGACCATTCCACTTCTGCTTCTACAAAAATCACTAAAGACTTGGTCGAACACATAGCTGGGTCTCTGAAGTATGTGAGGCATGGGAAGGGACATTGGAGAGGAATAAACACAGTGAACTGAATAATTCAAAATGTAAAACCACAGGGCCAAAGGCCAAACAGAAAGTCAGCTTCTTTAAATACTTTAGAAAGAGCATTGACCCAAGAACAAGACCTGGGTTCTATTAGGCTGAATCCATATAAAACTCTTATTTTTGTAAGTCAGAATATCATAGTGTCAATTTCACACTGCTCAACCCACAGTTCCAGCTTCCCCACTCTGTAGATCTGTGGGATTTGGACAGGGTCTCCACATCTGTTCAGTGGGCTGATGACTGCCTACTTAGTTTGCAGGATTTTGCAAGGACAGATTCAAAGTACACAACATTTGCTGAGCATCTGCTGTGGATAATTGCTTGGGAAACAAAGATGACTAAGTTATAACCCTTGTTCCAAGGAGATAGAATTCCAGTAGAGGAAATAGCAACAAATAGAGTTGGATATGATAAGCAAGTAAAAGAGGAAGCAATAAATTCTCCTCGGTAGTGGGTGGTTAGGGAGACAAAGGCTCCTAACCTTTGAATTGGGTTCTAGGGGTTAAACGGAAGTTTCCCAGGCAAAGGGAAAGAGGTATCTCTAGCAAGAGGAACAGTTTGAGCAAAGGTATGTGGTGAATTGAGAACAGTAAGCAGTCCAGTGGGTCTAAAATGTACCGGGTATAGCAGGAGGGGCTGTGCGAGGCTAGAAAGGTTGAAGGGCAGGTAGTACCAGTGTATAAAATGATTGGATAAGACTGCACCCAGGAAAGCTGTAGGAAAGCATAGAAGTACTTTACAAATGTCAGCGCTAATCATTTTGAGGGCTTAAAACAAAGTTTCCCTAAAAATTCACCCCTTTTCTCCCCTCCTCTCACAAGGGGTTTGGCTGAGTCGTAACTTGATTTTCCAGATATCTTTATAGTGTTTCCTCCCCCTATTCACTCCTGCGTCCCAGGAAGTGGCACGTAGGAGCTTTCAGAGTAGTAGAGAGCGGGGGACAGAAGGTGACTCAGTTTGTGTGAGGAGAGAGCTCCATCGTTGTTCTCCACACTCATCCTCCCCTTCTTCCACATCGCTTATCCTGATCTCCCCCAAGAAAGAAGTGAAACTACTACACACAAGGGAGGGGAGGATCAGTGTGGGTACCGGCCTTCCGCTCTCTCCCTTCTGCTCCCCTGAAAAAATCTCCCAGAATGAAGTCATATAGTATTGCCAAAATCAGTCATACCTCCCATTTCCTCTCCCTCCTACCAGCCAGGACCAGTTTTTGGGTGCTGTCTTCTTCCAGTAATTATCTAGAACTCAACAACAGGTTTGTATAATCCCATTTTACTCTCATAAATCCTCTGCCATGCAAGAATATGCAAGTTTGACAAGACAGTGAATGGAATTTAAGCTCCAGGAATTCAATTCCTCCTCATTCTATCAACAGCTCTCATGGAGTAAGAGAAAGAACCAGACTCTGGCTTTGCTACCTAATAGTCATGAGGCTGTTTGTAAAATAATCTCTCTGAGCCTCTATTTCCTGACTTCTAAAATGCAGGCAATCACACTCAAGTACCAGGGTCGTGGTAACAATTAGAGATAATGTATGGCACTCTTTTTAAAACAAAAACCAAGTCCATCCTGTATTACTTAAAATCCTTCTTTGGCTTCCCATTGCACTTTGAATAAAATCCAAGCTCCCTCCCCTGGCCTCCAGGGCCCAGCCCTACCTGGCTTTTCCCTTTCTATCTCCAACCACATTACTTTGATTAGCCACACTGGCCCTCTCAGTTCTCTAAGGGCTACAGGTTCTGTCAGGGCCTTTGCTCTTGTGGTTTACTCTGCCCAGATGACACTCTCTCTCTCCTCCTTTCCACATGCTCTTCTTACCCTTTGGGTACAGCTTAAATGACACCTTCTCTGATCACACTACCTTAGTACACTCTACTCCTTTATCTTCTTTATTGGACTTATTCTTATTTATCACCATTCATAAATGATTTACCTGTATAATTATTTGCTCAACATTTATCTCCCCAAAAGAGTAAACTCCATGAGGGCAGAGAAAAGTTTACTATGTTCACTACTGTATTTCTAGCACCTAGTTCAGCACTGAACAAGTGTTTGCTTTATTGCTGTTGTTACCAGGCAGCACCCTGCGCTGGAGTACAGACAGATACAAATCCAGCATCCTTTGTGAGGCTGGAATCTCAGGGAGATTAAGATTTCTTTACAATTACTAGTCATGTTTCTTTTCAAGCATGTAACTGCTTTCTAGGGCATCAAAAGCTGAACTTTTTATTTCCTGTATCATCCAAATTTTCCATAATGAACATGTAATTTTAATAAAAATTTCTTGTTACCTCTGCATTTTAACAGCAAGACTCCCCATGGGAAGTCAATTAGTTAAATTAATTTATTTTAAAAGTAAAATCTTCAGAAGGGAATGAAAGACCAACAGCCAACTTACCACTCTTAAGGGTATCAGTATTTTAAAAGATGGAAATTGCTAATCAAAGGGTATTGCCTCACATGTAAGAGAAGGTTAGTGAGTCCATAAATGATATTCAAATCGATCGATGTAGATAATGTGACAAAGTGAAAGGAAGATTTTCATGTAATGTCCCATGGATTAATGATGATGGAACACATCATCATTAGCCAGTGATGGGTACTTGGTATTTGGGAAATGTGAATTCATGGACGCCTTCTCCAGCCAGAGAAGCCACATGCTCACACTGCGACTTTGTAAATGACTATACCTCCTACATTTTGGTTGCTGTTATTACTCAGAGGTGAATTACAAACTAATGAATTTCTATTTAAGATACTATTTCTTGATAGACTGAAATCTTCTTTTAGGTTTTTTTCCTCTGTAATTTAAATGTATATCATTTTCTCTGCAATGATCCCCTCCCACATTCTCAAAACTCACTTCTTTCCATTTCTCAGGGCGAATAAACAAAATGGCATATTTCTCATTTTCCAGTGTCCTTGCTAACCCCAACCCTGGGCCCTACTACCAATGTTAATTTCCTTCCATCCTGGTCACCAGAGACTATAACGTCCTTTTCTGTTCCATATTGCCTCTGCTGTCATCACCCTTGTGACTTCAGTGCCTGTTTTGATGACTCTTTAATACTCTTCCACAGCTCGCCCACAGAACTTCATCCTGACTGCCATTATCAGCTGAACTGCCAAGATAGGGAACATTGGGCTTTGCTTACAAACAACTGCCAGTCTTTCTACTTCTCCTGCTCCTACTTTTTAGTCCGTTTTAAAATCACTTTTTAAATTGTGGTAAACATAACAAAATTTACCATTTTAACCATTTTTAAGCATACAGTGCAGTGGCATGGACTACATTCACAATTGTTGAGCAAACATCACCATAATCCATCTCCAAAACTTTTTTCATCTTCTGAAACTGAAACTCGCTATCTATGAACAATAGTTTCTTTCTAAGTTAATTCTTTGTTACATTTTCCAAGGAGCTGTTTCAGGCTTTTCTGACTTACCCTCAAAAATTCAAACTCATGCATACTCATTAATCCCTGTAACTCTTCTCACAACCTACTTTATGAAGAAGATTCAGGCCATTTACAAGACCCTCAAGTTTTTAGACCTTAACAATTCACTCTCTCCCATTCTCTTGCTTTTCTTCCTCTCCTACAGACAGAAGTATGTCTCCTCCTTTTTAAAGCTGACCCTTCCAGTAGTATTTTTTCTCCTCTCTCTTCTGTTTCTTTGGGACTTCAGTTTTCTCCTTTTCATTGGCTCCTTTCTCTCTTCTTTGAAACATGCCGATAGCCAAATAAAAAACATCAATAATAAGGAAAACATATATTAAGTTCCTGCCAGTGGAGTTCAAGTTATTGTGAGGAAACAGACTTCAGAGACATAAAACAACTTGCCCAAGTTCGCCTAACTAGTAAGCAGTATCTTCCCTTCTCCATGTTCCTCTCAAGATACCATTCTTTCTTTGTCTCTCTTTCACTACTATGCTTCTTTAAAAAGTCTCACGTCCTCCTTCTCCACACTGTGCAATTTACTGAAGTTTCTTGGAGATTACTACCATGTTTAATGGACTCTCCCCAAGGTCTCAAATCTTTAGCTGGGTCTCTGTAGTTCTCATCATCAGATGTTCCTTTTTGAGATGATCTCTCTCAGCCTTCATAATATGACCTCTTCTTTTTTTCCTACTACTCTTTATGGTCTTCTTTGCTAACTCCTTTTCTTTTCATACTCCTTAAATGTAAGAGTCCCCATAGTTCCATCTAGACACAGAGCTTCTCGTCCTGCTTCATGCTCAGCTGAGACAATCTCACTTGTTCCCACACCACCAGCTCTCATGCTTTAACAAATGAAGAGCAAATCCACATGGCTAATTTTGGTCTTTCTCACCTACAACCCAGTTCCAGTTCCCTGCTGAAATTTCCATATATAATTGTTCAAGTATGTGAAACTCCGTCTGCCCCACATCATACTCTACCTGTCCCTGCCAATGTATTCCCAACTTAGTAGCCTAACCTGAACCACTGGAACCACTTTCACTTCCCTTCACCTCTTTTCCCCAGTCCAGAGCTGATACACCCACATCCAAAAAGAACTGTAGAGGCTTTGTGGCAGACATAACCCTGAACTAGGAGTGAAACTTGGGTTCTAATTCTGACTCAGCCACTAAGGGGCTATGTGACTTAGTGGAACTGGAACAGGGATCTCTTTCCTCACTCTGATAATCAAGGACTCTATGAAATGCCTGCAGCACTCAGCACCTTCATCCCCTCCTTACTAGTCTCACCAGCACTGTCCTAACTCTGTCCTCACTGCTTTTTGCAGTGTTATTTTAATTGATCCCCTAACTACCTTCTTTCCTATCTCTTCCTTCTTTCCTTCCTACACATGGTCCTTCATAAAATTACTTTCATAAAACACAGTTTTAATGACATTTCTCACTTGTTTAAAAAACTTTCAAAAGACTCTGATGGGTTAAAAGATAAAATTCAAAATCCTTACTGTTGCATTCACAACCCTTTGCATACCAGTTCCACATAACATAAGACACTTTACTGTGTTTAAATTGGATGACATATGTGGTGGTTCAAGCACTGGGGGAGGGGGGAATACCTAACATTATTTATACTAAAAGTAATAATAAATCAAATATTTAGGTATTAAATAATAAACAATAAATGTTTTAGAAAATGACATAATAAATTTATTTATAACTTTATAGAAGGGGAGGTCTTTTGAAGCAGGACACAAAACCAAGAGGTTCTAAAAGAAAATTTTTATTAAATTTTATCTGCCCTTTGGAGTGTGTGGTGTGTTGAAGTCTCCTAAAATGAATGCATTGCATTCTATTTCCCCCTTTAATTCTGTTAGTATTGGTTTCACTTATGTAGGTGATCCTGTGTTGGGTGCATAGATATTAATAATAGTTATATCCTCTTGTTGGACTGACCCTTTATCATTATGTAATGTCCTTCTTTGTCTCTTGTGACTGTCTTTGTTTTGAAGTCTATTTTGTCTGATACAAGTACTGTAACTCTTGTTTTTTTCTTTTAGTTGCATGAAATATTTTTTTCCATCCCTTTACTTACAGTCTGTGTATGTCTTTCGGTTTGAAGTGAGTCTCTTGTAGGCAGCATATAGATGGGTCTTGTTTTTTAATCCATTCAGTAACTCTATGTCTTTTGATTGGTGCATTCAGACCATTTACATTTAGGGTGATTATCATAGGTATGTACTTATTGCCATTGCAGGCTTTAGATTTGTGGTTACCAAAGGTTCAAGGGTAATTCCCTTACTATCTAACAGCCTAATTTAACTTACTTTGCATGCTGTCACAAACACAACCTAAAGATTTTTTTTTCTCCTTTTTCTTCCTCCTCCATTCTTTGTACGTTATGAATCATATTCTGTACTCTTTGTCTAGCCCTTGGGTGACATCTATTTAGCCTTAGGAATACTTCCATCTATAGGAGTCCCTCCAAAATGCACTGTAGAGGTGGTTTGTGGGAGATAAATTCTCTCAGCTTTTGCTTATATGAAAATTGTTTAATCCCGCCTTCAAATTTAAATGATAACCTTGCCTGGTAGAGTATTCTTTGTTCAAGGCCCTTCTGCTTCATTGCATTAAATATATCATGCCACTCCCTTCTGGCCTGTATGGTTCCTGTTGAGAAATCTGATGATAGCCTGATGGCTTTTCCTTTGTATGTGATCTTTTTTTTCTCTCTCTAGGTGCTTTTAAAAGTCTGTCTTTATCCTTGATCTTTGCCATTTTAATTATTATATGTCTTGTTGTTGTCTTCCTTGGGTCCCTTGTGTTGGGAAATCTGTGCACCTCCATGGCCTGAGAGACTATCTCCTTCCCCAGATTGAGGAATTTTTCAGCAATTACCTCCTGAATGACACTTTCTATCCCTTTTTCTCTCTCTTCTTCTTCTGGTACCCCTATAATGCGAATATTGTTCCGTTTGGATTGGTCATACAGTTCTCTCAATATTCTTTCATTCTTAGAGATTCTTTTTTCTCTCTGTGCCTCAACTTCTTTGTATTCCTCTTCTATAATTTCTATTCCATTTACCATCTCTTCTACTACACCTAATCTACTTTTCAATCCCTCCATTATATGTTTCATTTCAGATATGGAATTTCTTAATGATTGAATCTTTGACTTAAATTTGTTCCTGAGTTCTTGAATATTTTTCTGTACCTCTGTAAGCATGTTTGTAATTTTTATTTTGAACTCTCTTTCAGAAAAATTGGTGAGTTCAGTTTCATTTGGCCCTTTTTATGGGGTTTGTGAGATTTTGGTCTGAACCATGTTCTTTGATGTTTCATATTTCTGCGTGGGGCCCACTAGTGTGCAGAAACTCCAGTCTCTGGAGCTGCTCAGCCCCTACAGTGAAGTTTGGGGTCATAGGGGAGCAGAGCTGGTGCCTGGGGGTAGGAAAGATCTGTTTCCTGATTCCCATCTGCAGTGCCTGTCTGCAGTGTCAGAGCCAGTGGACCAAGCACACACGTGTAAGCCTCTGTGCTTTGTGTCTCTAACTGTTGTAGGCGGGGCCTCCCTCTGGCTGGCCTGAAGCCAGCACAGTGACCGCCAGTTTGTGAACCGGTGCCGGCAGGCTAGGAGGACGGTGCAGCAGGCTGTGTGTCACAGTGGGGGGCCTTGGAGCTGAGTTGGCAGCCGGGCAGATGGAGCACCTGAAGCTCCTCAAAGTTCCCAACCAGCTGGGCAGAGTGCGCCCAGGCAACCTTGTCCAGCTGTCCCTTCTCCCATGCAGCAAGCTCCATGCAAACCCCACCCCTTCAGCAGCCCTCTCACTGCTAGGAAGCATCTCAGATTGCCTGCCCTCCTTCTGACAGAGCGGCCGGGTGTGGATCCCCTCCTCCACAAACGGCCAGAATGTCAGTCTCCCAAGCACTCCGCCTGTCCGAGCTCCCCAACGTCCAGAGTACCACACAATATAGGCTTCCACTCACAAAGCAGATCTCCAGGGCTAGGTGCTCAGCAGTCCTAAGTTTCCACCCCCTCCCCACCCTGTTTCTCTTCCTCTCGCTGGTGAGCTGGGGTGGGGGAAAGGCTTTGGTCCCGCCGGATTAAGGCTTTCGGACGTTACCCTGTCTCGTGTGGTCTGCTCTGATTGCGAGGTCTGTATGCAGTCTGGTTCAGCCTTCTTTCTTCTTGCTGTTTTAGGGTTATCTGTATTAATTAACTATATTTTTGTACTATTTGTGGTTTTGGGAGGAGTTCTCCATGTCACCTCTCACGTCGCCATCTTGAATCTCCTCTCTTACTAAATTTTATTACATAAATTTGAAAACTTATGTATGGGAGAAAAAATGCCATTAACAAACTCTAAAGATAAATGGTACTGGGTAAAATTTTTAACACATATCACAGATAAGGGTTTCATTTCTTAATTCACAATGAGTACATGTAAATCAATAATTTACAGAAATTGACAGCAAATGTATTTCTTAAGGATACTCAATATCACTAAAAATCATAGAAATAAAATCTGAAACTCTTGAGATACTTTCCAGTCTTTAAAAAGGCAACCATTTTAAGGTTGATGACACCCAATTCTGCTAAGGCAATGGAGGAAAGGGCACTCACCAGGTTTGTTGAAAAAATTATAACCCAGTACAAACTTCTGTTATTCACTGGGTAATATCTACCAAAACATAAGATGCATGTACCCTTTGATCCAGAAATCCCACTACTAGGAATTCATGCTGCCAATGAACTTGCCAAGGTTTACCAAAATCACAACACATAGACACATACAGCTGTCGGTTGCAACACTGGAGATTTTGGAAAAAAAGAAAGAGAAAAAGTGGAAACATCCAAAACGTTAATCAGTAAAATATTGATCATGCTATATTTGACTGAATGCTATTTATAATGATTCCCACAAAGGAATGTTTCTGACATGTGAAATGGTCATGTAGTGTTAATTGGAAAGTGAACAAAGCAGCTTACAGTATTATATTTGCAATATCATTCTTTTTTTGTAAAAAATAGGTATGTATAGTATGTTTCCATTGAAAGAAGACTGTCAGAATCTATAGCATACATGCTTTCCTGTCATTTACACATTTTCTAAGTGCATATACACAATTTTTATAACCAGAAGAAAATTACTTTAAAAGTTTTCAACTTTCTATAGAAGACAATAAACAATCTGGGCCCTTGTCTGCTCTATATTGAGCAATGAACCTAGAATCAATGTCTTAGAGGTTTTATAAAAATTAATGATTAACTGAGTATAACTCATTGAAGGAGCTACAGCTTAAATAATCAAAAAGCTCTGTTTGGGATTTGGCTGTGGAAATAGATACAGTCCCACTCATTCTAACACACTAAACTAGCTCTATTTACACTGCCTTATTCATCAAACACTGTCACCCAGTGTTGCTTAATACAAGTGTGTGTGTGTATAAGTAGAGTTGGAATATAACTGCATCAACTACTACCAAGTGTTGACAACAGGAAACTTCATTATTTGAGACCAGCCCTTCAAATTAGGTGAGTATCATAAATACTGTGCAAAAATGTTTGCCGTATGTTATTGGGAAAAACAGCACAAAAGAACCAGTGATGTTTATGTTGCCATGTATTCTGAAATATTTCTGATTTAAGAATAGGAAAGTAGAGAGCAAGTTTAAGTCTGAAACAATGCTGCAAAGAGTGATTGTACTTTTTAAGGTAAAGATTTGTAGTCTGTTTAAAGAAAATGTTTTTTAAAAAAACAGTATTTCAAAATATTCCTTACTATGCTTTTGACTTATCATGTGATTCTTAAAAAGCAGCTGACTTTCTGTATTCATGACTGCATTGTAAATGTGGTATTTCAGTTTCTTATGTACCTTGCTTAACGCTGCAAGCTAATGTTGGTTTAGAGCAGAGTTTCTCCAAGTGTGTTCTCTCAAACTAGTCCACGGGGGTGTTAGTAGGGGGGATTGGAGAGGTTACAAGATGAAATAATCACTGAAAATAATTCAAAATATTTCTTTAATGACTCTTCAATGTATTACAGTCAATACCTCCACTACGCTAATGTGAGTCTTCCCAAGAGGTGAAATATAGGTTGGAACATTTCCTAGATTTATTTGAAAAAATGCAACTCTTTTTTTTTAATGTCCACACAGAAGAGTTCTTTTTTAGGTTATAAGGATCCTTGGATAAAAGAGAAAACAAATCCAGCAATGCAATTTTCATGTTATCAGTAAAGTGTTACCTGAACACCTACTGTTTGCAGGGTGCTATTTGAACTACTATCTGTACAATTTAAAATTTAACTACAGTAAGTTTACCTAACTGCACTATTCCACATATTATAATTACAAATTAACTACCATATTCAGAAATTTATTATTTCAAGGAAGTTTGAACTGGCTAAGTGCCTGAAGTTAAATATACAGTTCTGACTATTCTCTTCCTATATTTGGATGAGGGAGAGAGGAGACAAGGTAGGGAAGTTCTGGCATAAAGAAGTAAGTCAGGAGACTAGATTCTTATCCCAGTTTTGCTTTTGTCATGCTGGGCAAGGCACTTCATCTTTATAGAGTTAGGGGCTCAATAAAATGATGTCAAAGGTTCTCTGCTTCTAAGTGTTCTAAGTGTTCATCAGCATCCATTGATCAGCATCCTTCCCTGAATTAAGTATTAAATTGGGGGCTGCAAGATGATGATTTTTCTAATTCTATCATTCCTTCTCCAATGTATAAATCCCTCATTCATTCATTCTTGAGAATTCTATGGGTTTCTTTCTCATTAAATGCTTTATAGTCAGTTACCACATTATTATTTTTTTTTGATGCTCAAATTGTGCCAAATTTGGCCAGTGGGAAAAACCCTTGAAAGGGGCTACTGTGTCCTTTTGATACAACCTCACTAGTCTTTGAATAGCTTACTGCTTTCTAGCAGAACAGGATATTCCATGTTCATTTCTACTCTCCCAGCCCAGATCTGGAGTCCTGGGTTTCTTTCAGTAGGTAAAGTATTTAGAAACTAAGATATGGACACACTGGTACTGCTGATTTAATTTTAACATTACAGGGGTTATCCCTTGGCTTTCTCCTTTTATTTTATATTTGTATCTCCTTTCTCCTACATTGACAATCCTATAACATTAATATATCTACTTATTTGCTCTATGTATAGTATGGAAAAACAGTCTCAGAATTCCAATACCAGTATTACAATTAACAATAAATCTAGTAAGTAAAGTTTAAGATTTCTTTGCAGTTCTTTTTATTCATTGATTATATTCTAGTAGAGATACATATTCAGAAAACTATGTTCAAATTTTACTGAAATAATTATTTTCTTTGTGTGGTTATGTTATCAATTTTATTTTGAGTGAACCAAACTTGTTCCTGTTTATTTTCAAGTTGAGATGACTGAACTAATATTATATGTTAATCCACAGAAGCCTGAAAAAATGAAGCCTAAAATGAAGTATTCAACCACCAAAATTTCTCCAGCAAAGATGAACAACTCGGCAGGCAGTAAAATCGTGGTAAAATCTCTCAAGTTGAGAAGTAAGGAATTAAGCATTTCTGATTGTTTTGCACACTATTTTGTATCTGTTATCAGATTTTTTAATTGATGTTCATACAAGCTGCCTTGCCAAAACCTACTAAGAACACAAGAGCTGAAATTGAAAGAGATGGCTTCTAAGTGCATAATACATCAGGCTTTGGTTTTAAACAGACTATATATAGCCAATTTTTGCTTATTTGATACATCACAGGACAGGAATGGCTCAGGTAATTTAAACCAGCTAATAGTGATAAACATAATTATAGCCTTTCATATCAATCTTTTCTCTCTATCTACACCTACTTCCACCAAATCCTAAAAACATGTTTCCATATTAACTAAAATTTTTAAACTGATCCACCTTTATTCAGCAAACATTTATTAAGACCCTTGCTGTATCAAGCTGGGGTCTTGCCTAGCAACTTCTGGTAAAGGAGAGAATAATATGAGAAGATATTTGAATAATCCAGGCCCCAAATAAAGCAGAATTGACCAAATGATACTCAAGTTTATCCAATTGCAAACTCAAAGGGTTTGGAAAAGTTGAAGGGTAAATAAAGTCAGGCAGTAGCTGTAGCTTTAAGACAAAAGAGCTATATACATCTTTGATCCTTAAAATTATCTATCCTAGGAAAGAATTATCCAAATTTATACTCCTGTTTTTCATATGGGAGCAGTGACACAAAAGAGAGTTCACAGAGCCCTGGTGGACTGGAGAGAAAACAGGATGAGGAATGATGGTGGGAACTGATGTAACCTTTTCCTTTGTGCTCTTCTCCATTTCCCCAAACATCTTTAAAGCTAAAAGAGAAACCTGTGTTAAAAAAATATCATTTCTATCCTCCCTGAGGCTCTATCAAACCCACACTGTTCTTTGGTTACCAGGGAAAACACTAATTTGATTGAGGTTTCTGAAAGGCCAGGAAATCCCAGTTAAGTTAGTCCTTTTTCTTGCATCTGAGTCAAAATGTTCTGTGCAGCAACAGTGACTCAGTGGAGTGACTCTGCATCCCCAAATTCCCTCTTAATAAAGAATGATTTTCTGTGCCCTAGGAGATGTGGTATAGGCCTATATCCCTACATGGCAATAATTGGAGGTAGAGCTGAGTAGAGATCACCCCCTTTAATTTGGGTCTGTCCATGGAAGATCTTCTGTTACAGTGAAGGAACTTCAACTATATCTTGTGAACAGTTAGGAACCATTGAAAATGTTTAATTGGGGAATAGTAAGATAATTTTATTTTAAAGAAATCATATTGGTTTTGGTGTGAAGATAGAGCAAGGGGCAAGAGTAGAAACAGAAGTTGGACAGAGGTCTATGCCTTCATATAGGGGACTGTGGATGAGGACATGACCTAGGACAACAGAATGAAAATGACGGACTAAATTTCAGACGCATTTAGAAGGTGATATTAATACGACTTAATGACAGATTGAATAAATTGAGGTGTTGGGAGGGAAATGAAAAATGTATGATTCTCAGCTTTCTGACTCAAGAATTGGGCAGACAATGGTAGATAATAGTATTATTTTTCAAGATAGGGAAGTCAGGAGGAATATATTGAGTGTAGAGAAAAATCATGTTTTTATTATGAATATATCTGAATTTGGTATAGGTGTAGGTCATACAGGTAGAGATGTCCAGAATTCAGAATGTTCAAATAGAGAGGAACAGAGATGCTTTAAGGGAGCGGAAGTCCAAATGCCCAGTAAAGAAAGAGTAACAGATTTAAACCAAAGGTAGAGTAGTAGTTTGGGGAGTCATCAGTATATAAAAAAAAAATGACTGGAGTCACTGGAACAAGTGAGATTGCCCAGAAAAAAGTCTAGAATCTAGAAAAAGGCAAAGGACAAAATCCTAAGGAACATCAACATTTTAGGAGCAGACAGAGGAGGAAGAGCTAATAGAGATGGAGATGGACGGATCAGAGAGAAACAAGGAGAACCTAAATAAACTGGTGACATGACAATAAGGGAAGAACTTTGGGTTCAAGGAAGGGTGTGCTTCCCAAAGTCAAATGCCACAGACAAGTAAAGAGTAGTAAGCAGTAAAAAGAGACCTTGATAAAACAGGTGTTTGGGGAAGAAATGAAAGATGCAATGATTCACTTCTGTAAAGTGTATCAGCCACAGTCTGGCCCTCTCAGTGAATGGCAGAACTACAGAATTATTTCCACTCCTTCACATTTACTTACCAGAAATGCCTGAGGGATTTCATCATGCTATTGCTATGATGAAATTTTTTCCAAAAATTTCCTTAAAAGCCATACTAAGAACACTGCCCTCAGACATCAGGCAGGATAGACATAGGAAGTGGCAACAGCCCTTACATTAAGCTTGAATTGCTCCTTTGACCCCATGAAGCACTCTCTCCAACAAAGTCCCCATGGCCATGCCAGCTTTGTGCTTTCCTCCCAAGAACACAACCCTCACACCACACTTTCATCTGCCCCAAACACCAAAATATACCTTCTTCCAAATTCTCCCAATAAAGTATCTTCAATATTTCAAATGTAGTCACCCCCCCCACAGTGAATTATACTCAGTGCTTGTCCCAGTAGTTGCTAGCCCCTAGATCCATCTTTAGCCCCTAACTCTCTTCTACAACCAAATACTTCTTCAGTGTCATGACCCTCACATCTAACTACCCAAGGCCTATGTCCTTCTCCTCATAGAGTCCATTCTTAATATTGGACATGCCTGTCAGTCATGTCCCCATACAATGCTGACTACTACAGAAAGGTAAGAGTATAAGGAATGAGCATGCTTATAGACCAATTTGTACTTTTTAGCTTGAAGAGATAGCATTTGTAAAATACTGTATTAAATTAGCTGTCAGGAGACCAAGTTCAATGCTGGCTCCAGCACAGCTTTATAAATTATCTTTGCAACTATAAAGCACTATATAATGTGAGACACTGTAGTTGATACTTATGAATTGTGAAACAATGTTAGAGAGTTTCAAGGTGGATGTGAATAATTAAGTGGTATTGCTCTGTTCAAATAGTTGAAAGTAGATGCCCACCTGAACTGGAGACAAAGACAGAGATTATTCAAAATAGTTGCTAACAAAACTTTATTCCACTTAAGTTTGAAAAGCATATCAGGAAGGCAAAACTCCTGGAGAAAAAAAAAAGACCATAGACTAGATCCCAAAGTGACAAGTAATTATTTTCATTTTCTTAATTACTGTGAATAATTGAAATTTGGCTATATTGTACAAATTTCTTGATAATTCATTTACAGTGAGATATTCTGACTCAAGTGTTACAACTTTCTTTTCTATTTGACTCTGAAAGGATACTTATGATTTCCAAAAAGCAAATTTAATTTTTTACTTGAGATTTTACTTTTTCTTTGGCTAAATGAAATGAGAATTATTTAATAATTGGTTATTCTTTTACTTCAACTGACTTAACTTCACTTTGTATTTTGTTAGTCCCTAAAATCGCAGCATAGCATTTTTTTAGATGGACGTAGATGGAAAGAGTAGCTTTGATATTAGATACACTTGAGTCACAACTTCTCACCGGATCTATAACCTTGGGCAAATGTCCTGACTGCTGAGAGCCCCAGACCATCATCTAGAAAGTGAGGAGAATACCTCCCTTGTGAAGAATTCTCAATGGAGAAAAGAGTCTCTTCAATAAATGGCACTGGGAAAACTGAACAGTCACATTGAAAAAAATGAAACTTGACCCCCATCTTATACAACTCACAAAAATTAACTCAGAATGGATTAAAGACTTATATAAGACTTAAACCCATAAGACTCCTAGAAGAAAACATAGGAAAAAAAAGCTCTTTGACATTGGTCAGCTATTTTTAATGTTAATAACTTTTTGTAGACTATAGACATCCATCAAAATTGTTAAGTATATTCTAGGTAAGTAGAAAAGATTATAATTTCATAAGACTGAGAGTTCTCCCTTAGGCAGATTTGATATATGTTGGATGTAGATCCTCATTCACTTATATGAAATTCTGAAAACCAGAATTTTTTCTAAAGACCTAAAATTCTTCATAACTCATTTGGCAGAAAAAATATAACCTGAACTCATTTGACAGTTAAATCCTGACCTGAACCAATATGTGGTCTCTTTATTTCCCCTTATGTAAATTTTCCTATGTTTCACTGTACAATTATTAGTTAATTTTTTGTGTGGGGCCCTGCCCTAGTCTCTGCTAAGAGTGCTACGTATACACAGTATATGTTCTACATGACAATTCTAAAATCTAAAAAACTCTGAATTTTGAAACCCAACTGGTCCCAAGGTTTCTGATACCATAACTGTGGACCTTTAATTGCTTTCTCGGTCTGCTACACTCAGGGTTTGTAAAAGGAGAAAGATGGATTGAATGAAATTATATCACAGTTTTTCAATTGTTTAGAATCCCAAAAGAAAGCTAAAGAAGTTTGCCAGATGTACTTCATGAAGCTACGCTCTGGCCTTATCATAGAAAAGACAACAGCCTGTTACTTTAGGGAAGAAAACACCAAAAGGCATTCACCAAAAACAGGTAAATGGAAACAATACATTTCCTGGTAACTTTTCAGTATTGTGATGGGTATCTTATTTGCCTTCACTTACTATGTCTAGATATATAATAATTTTATTCCCTCACTCCAATTTTCCTTCTGGAAGAGTAAGGATGGTGAACTACTTTCTAACCATTTTCAAAAGGGCATATAAAGAGTTTTTAATAGCATGGGGCAAAAGGTTGTGTTAGAATGTTAAGTGAAAACAGGATATAAAATTATAAATATATTTACAGTATTTTAAGTGCTTTCTTTTTTTCATTTAAAGGAAGTAAATTAAAAATGTTACCTTTTGGGTGTTGAGACCATGGGTGACTAGTTTTCTTCCACCTGGATTCCAATGGGTGTGCACTATTGAGGTCTAAGTGTGCCAGGAGGTTATCAATCCCTTCAAACTATGGGGTGGCTGAAGCCCCAGGGTCAGTCACCATTGTCACCAAGCAACCTTGGCTGGGAATCCTTAAAGGGTGGGGAGGGTTGGGCAGTGTAGGGACTTACAGTCCACTCCTATCCCTACCCCTGTCCTGCAGCTGGAAAATACAAAGAACAACATCTGGTATTCACTGCCTATCATCAACAGCTGGAACACCTTGAAAAATCTGTAGAGGGCTTTGCCTTTGATATACCTATGGTCCAGAAATGCCCTACAGCAACTGATGTTCCAAGTATCCAAGGTGTGACTGGTCACTGGGGCGGTGTGGGGGTACGGAGTGAGGTAAGACAGTGGACTCTGGCTAGTGCAACTTCATCCAGGGAGCAGCGCCAAGTCTATGTCTTCATGTATATCAGAAACTTCTGTCCATTTGCTATTGATATACCCATTTAGTGGTATCTAAACTAGGTAAAGGGTAGCTGCTCTAATGATGCATGTGCATCCTATGGTTAGCATTCTATCATTATTTTGAAATTGGAATCCCACACACATATACTATGGATTGGAATCCCATGTACATTATTCCTAGGGAAAATACATTATCCTTTGAGGGGAAAAAACACATTAGCCTCCCAAATTTCAACATTTGACAATGAAAGCAAGGGAAAGAGTCATCACATTTTTAAAATATAAGTTCAATTCTTAAGCATTTTAAGTAGTTGTTAAAACTGTTTAAAATTATGTCACCTACTTGTGCAAATAAAGTCCAAGTTGATGGTGACTATCAAGAAGTAAAAAGATAATTAAGAAAACTTGACCAGGAATTGCAAGTTGCCATTTCAAGCATTACTCCTCATATAAATGTCTTATGTTTTCAGAAGCATGCCGAAGTTTCTAAGTATTTTTAAGTCATTTTGCTTTAGCAGTTCATATACAAATTCAACATTTAACATTCTCATTTTGTATATTATTTTTCTTAAAATAACTCTATAATGTAAATAAAATACACCGATTTTTTTTCTCGAGGACCCATACAGATAGTTCCTAAATCTGCTCCAGTTTATCCCAGCATGCCATAAAAATATTATTGTTATCTGTATGCTGGGACATTTTTTAAAAAGTTGGGAATACTGTTCTAAGTGTCTCTTTGTTATTTAGCCTAATGACAGAAGGGGCTCACACCTGCATTCTCTAGGACTGTTGAAGTCTCTATGTCCACACCTTACAATGGGTATTCATTTATCTATATCTATCAAAATACAGTCCCTTCTTGCCCACAGTACCCCTAACCATGGAGAGCTAGGAAGCAGAGGTTTCCTCAGGAAATGTCTGTCACTCTTCCAGCTTCTTTCTCCCCACCAAATGCTGATAAGCACACTAACATGGCCTCCAGTGGCGTTCACACAGGAGACTAGCATCTTTAATTCCATTCAGGTGGCACATCTCAGCCTTTGAGCTATGTTAACCTTGTGCTTTCATCTATGCAATAGTGATGGACAATGTGCAACTCAAACCGAAAAAAGAAAACCTTTGAGGAGGTTTTTTTTTTAAGGCTGAAGATTGTTCATGGAAACAAGTTTATTTAAAAAAAAATCCTAATGACACAACTTTCACTTATTACAGAATATTCTGCTTCCCTGAGCACATACAATGATCAGTTCATTACTTTTGTTTTTGAGGATGGAAGTTATGAGATCTATGTTGAAGACTTGGGAAAAGACCAAAAGAAAGGTAGAATATTTCCATTTGTCTATAACAATAGAATGATGATGAGTAAAAAATAAAGTTACCTAACCACAAACACAGATTAACCCAGACATGACAAATAGATTCCATGCTGTCTGTGTGCTGACTCCAATACGTGGGCAGTGGATGCCTGACTATCGCTGTGTTGAGGAGGATTCAGAAGCTTAGGGTTCACCAAGAAAGAATGTTGATATTTACAAGTGGTGTCTGTTGTGAAAGATGGAAGAAGGGACCACAAGAATATGCTACTGCTAAATGACCTACTAGATCATTCAATAGCAGCCTTATCAATATCACCAAAGTACAGTCCCTAGTGAAAGAAAATACCATGCAATGAAAAATATTCTAAACACTTAATGAATTCATCAGAGCATATTCATACATTTTTGAGACCTTCCTCAAAACCACAAAAGTTTTGCTTTGATATATAATAAAAAGAGGAGGATATTTTCTCATGTATGTGTTGGAACTGAAACATTTTATGAAACTGTATCTCACCAAAGGAATTTCATGCATTCTCTTTCAGACAAGGTGTTACTCCGTTACTATGATTCCCAATATCCCTCAAGTAAAACAGGTAATTTGGGTGGGTTGGATAACTTGTGCTTGAATTCTTAAATTTGGGGTGAAGATTATTCCAGAAATGCTCCATGGGAAAGGAAGTCAGTCTCAGAAGCTTCTCTCCAGCCCAAGTTCATTGTAGAACCTTAGAATCTTAGAGGATTTACTGCATCTCATCCATTTTGCAGTTTAATAGGATAAAAGTTTGGCTACACTTATCAGAGATCCAGAATAAAGTGGCTTAAGCTATACAAAACTTTATTTCTGTCTTAGCCAGGACTGGAATAGCAGTTCTGATGAAGAGTTTGTTCAGGGACCCCCTTCCTTCTCTTTTTGTGTCTCTGCCAATATCTACATAGTTCAAGATGTCCACCATGACAATACCCAATCAGCAGCACAGAGGAAAATGGACACATGACTTCTCTTTCTCTTTAAGGACAAAACCTGGAAGTTGCACCTGACATTTTCACTTACCTCACATTTGTCAGAACATAGTCACATTGCTACACTTAGCCACAAGAAGTCAGGCTGGATAATGTTCTGCTGTTCTACAAGAAGGGAAGTTGGATACTGGGGGACAACTATCAGTGGCTTTAAATGCAGAAAGGGAAGCTGGCACCCAAAAAGCCACAATTCTACAATTAGAAAGCATGTAAGAAAACTAACCTCTCTCCTCCAAGGGGCTTAGAACTACCCCCTTGTTCAATGACCCTTCAGTTTCATTTGGATACAAATATTTCTAAGAGACATGTTGGTTAATGAAGTACCTATTTACGTGACATCCCAAACTCTTTTTCTGGGTGTTAACTCATTAAATTAAAATGAGTTACAATTCTTTTTTTTTTGTCATTACATTTTTAAAAATATAATTTATTTTATTATCATTAATCTACAATTACATGTGTAATATTACGGTTATTAAACTACCCCTTCATCAGGTCCCCCCCACCAACCCCATTACACTCACTGTCCATCAGCGTAGTGAGATGCTATAGAATCACTACTTGTCTTCTCTGAGTTGTACTGCCCTCCCCGTGCCCCCCCAACATTACATCTGCTAATCGTAATGCCCCTTTGTCCCTCTTATCCCTCCCTTCCCGCCCATTTTCCCCAGTCCCTTTCCCTTTGGTAACTATTAGTCCGTTCTTGGGTTCTGTGAGTCTGCTGCTGTTTTGTTCCTTCAGTATTTTTTCTTTGTTCTTATACTCCACATATGAGTGAAATCATTTGATACTTGTCTTTTTCGGCTTGGCTTATTTCACTGAGCATAATACCCTCTAGCTCCATCCATGTTGTTGCAAATGGTAGGATTTGTTTTCTTCTTATGGCTGAATAATATTCCATTGTGTATATGTACCACATCTTCTTTATCCATTCATCTACTGATGGACACTTAGGTTGCTTCCATTTCTTGGCTATTGTAAATAGTGCTGCAATAAACATAGGGGTGCATCTGTCTTTTTCAAATTGGGCTGCTGCATTCTTAGGGTAAATTCCTAGGAGTGGAATTCCTGGGTCAAATGGTATTTCTATTTTGAGTTTTTTGAGGAACCTCCATACTGCTTTCCACAATGGTTGAACTAATTTGCAGTCCCACCAGCAGTGTAGGAGGGTTCCCTTTTCTCCACATCCTCGCCAACATTTGTTGTTGTTTGTGTTTTGGATGTTGGCCATCCTCACTGGTGTGAGGTGATATCTCATTGTGGTTTTAATCTGCATTTCTCTGATGATTAGCGATGTGGAGCATCTTTTCATGTGCCTGTTGGCCATCTGAATTTCTTCTTTGGAGAAGTGTCTATTCATGTCCTCTGCCCATTTCTTAATTGGATTATTTGCTTTCTGTTTGTTAAGGTGCATGAGTTCTTTATATATTTTGGATGTCAACCCTTTATCAGATACGTTTTTTATGAATATATTCTCCCATACTGTAGGATGTCTTTTTGTTCTACTGATGGTGTCCTTTGCTGTACAGAAGCTTTTCAGCTTGATATAGTCCCACTTGTTCATTTTTGCTTTTGTTTCCCTTGCCCGGGGAGATATGTTCATGAAGAAGTCGCTCATGTTTATGTCCAAGAGATTTTTGCCTATGTTTTTTTCTAAGAGTTATATGGTTTCATGACTTACATTCAAGTCTTTGATCCATTTTGAGTTTACTTTTGTGTATGGGGTCAGATAGTAGTCCAGTTTCATTCTCTTGCGTGCACCTGTCCAGTTTTGCCAACACCAGCTGCCGAAGAGGTTGTCAACTCCCCATTGTATAGCCAAGGTTCCTTTGTCATATAATAATTGACCGTATACATTTGGGTTAATGTTCGGATTTTCTCTTCTGTTCCATTGGTCTGTGGGTCTGTTCTTGTGCCAATACCAAATTGTCTTGATTACTGTGGCTTTGTAGGAGATTTTAAAGTCTGGGAGCATAATTTCCCCATTTTATTCTTCCTTCTCAGGATTGCTGTGGCTATTCGGGGTCTTTAGTGGCTCCATATGAATTTTAGAATTATTTGTTCCAGTTCATTGAAGAAAGCTGTTGGTAGTTTGATAGGGATTGCATTGAATCTGTAGATTGCTTTAGGTAGTATAGCCATTTTGACAATATTTATTCTTCCTAGCCAAGAGCATGGGATGCATTTCCATTTGTTAGTGTCCTCTTTAATTTCTCTTAGGAGTGTCTTGTAGTTTTCAGAGTACAGGTCTTTCACTTCCTTCGTTAGGTTTATTCCTAGGTATTTTATTCTTTTTGATGCAGTTGTGAATAGAATTGTTTTTCTGATTTCTCTTTCTGTTAGTTCATCATTAGTGTATAGGAAAGCAACAGATTTCTGTGTGTTAATTTTGTATCCTGCAACTTTGCTGAATTCACATATTAGTTCTAGTAGTTTTGGAATGGAATCTTTAGGGTTTTTTATGTACAGTATCATGTCATCTGCAAATAGTGACAATTTGACTTCTTCTTTACCAATCTGGATGCCTTGTATGTCTTTGTTTTGTCTGATTGCTGTGGCTAGGACCTCCAGTACTATGTTGAATAACAGTGGAGAGAGTGGGCATCCCTGTCTTGTTCCCGATCTTAGATGAAAAGCTTTCAGCGTCTCGCCGTTAAGTATGATGTTAGCTGTGGGTTTGTCATATATAGCCTTTATGATGTTGAGGTACTTGCCGTCTATACCCATTTTGTTGAGAGTTTTAATCAGGAATGGATGCTGAATTTTGTCAAATGCTTTTTCAGCATCTATGGAGATGATCATGTGGTTTTTGTTCTTCTTTTTGTTGATGTGGTGGATGATGTTGATGGATTTTGAATGTTGTACCATCCTTGCATCCCTGGGATGAATCCCACTTGATCATGGTGTATGATCCTCTTGATGTATTTTTGAATTCGGTTTGCTAATATTTTGTTGAGTATTTTTGCATCTACGTTCATCAGGGATATTGGTCTGTAATTTTCTTTTTTGGTGAGGTCTTTGCCCGGTTTTGGTATTAGAGTGATGCTGGCTTCATAGAATGAGTTTGGAAGTATTCCCTCCTCTTCTATTTTTTGGAAAACTTTAAGGAGAATCGGTGTTATTTCTTCTCTATATGTCTGGTAGAATTCAGAGGTGAATCCATCAGGCCCGGGGGTTTTGTTCTTGGGTAGTTTTTTGATTACCAATACGATTTCGTCGCTGGTGATTGGTCTGTTTAGTTTTTCTGTTTCTTGCTTGGTCAGTCTTGGAAGGTTGTATTTTTCTAAGAAGTTGTCCATTTCTTCTATGTTTTCCAGCTTGTTAGCATATAGATTCTCATAATATTCTCTTATGATTCTTTGTATTTCTGTGGGGTCCATCGTGATTTTTCCTTTCTCATTTCTGATTGTGTTTATGTGTGTAGATTCTCTTTTTCTCTTAATGAGTCTGGCTAGAGGTTTATCTATTTTGTTTATTTTTTCAAAGAACCAGCTCTTGGTTTTATTGATTTTTTCTATTGTTTTATTCTTCTCAATTTTATTTATTTCTTCTCTAATCTTTATTATGTCCCTCCTTCTGGTGACTTTGGGCCTCATTTGTTCTTCTTTTTCCAATTTCAGTAATTGTGTCTTTAGACTATTCATTTGGGAATGTTCTTCCTTCCTTAAATAGGCCTGGATTGTTATATTCTTTCCTCTTAGAACTGCCTTTGCTGCGTCCCACAGAAGTTGTGGCTTTGTGTTGTTGTTGTCATTAGTCTCCATATATTCTTTGATTTCTGTTTTGATTTGGTCGTTAACCTATTGATTAATTAGGAGAGTGTTGTTAAGTCTCCATGTATTTGTGAGCCTTTTTGATTTCTTTCTAAAATTGATTTCTAGTTTTATACCTTGGTGATCTGAGAAGTTGGTTGGTAGGATTTCAATATTTTTGAAATTACTGAGGTTCTTTTTGTGGCCTAGTATGTGGTGTATTCTGGAAAATGTTCCGTGTTCACTTGAGAAGAATGTGTATCCTGTTGCTTTTGGGTGTAGAGTTCTGTAGATGTCTGTTAGGTCCATCTGTTCTAGTGTGTTGTTCAGTGCCTCTGTGTCTTTACTTATTTTCTGTCTGGTTGATCTGTCCTCTGGAGTGAGTGGTGTGTTGAAGTCTCCTAAGATGAATGCATTGCTGTCTATTTCCTCCTTTAATTCTGTTAGTATTTGTCTCACATATGCTGGCGCTCCTGTGTTGGGTGCATATATATTTATAATGGTTATATCTTCTTGTTGGACTGACCCCTTTATCATTATGTAATGTCCTTCTTTATCTTTTGCTACTTTCTTCGTTTTGAAGTCTATTTTGTCTGATACAAGTACTGCAACACCTGCTTTTTTCTCTTTGTTGTTTGCATGAAATATCTTTTTCCATCCCTTCACTTTTAGTCTGTGTATATCTTTGGATTTGAGGTGAGTTTCTTGTAGGCAGCATATAGATGGGTCTTGCTTTTTTATCCATTCTGTTACTCTGTGTCTTTTGATTGGTGCATTCAGTCCATTTACATTTAGGGTGATTATTGATAGGTATGTACTTATTGCCATTGCTGGCTTTAGATTCGTGGTTACCAAGGGTTCAAGGGTTGCTTTTTACTATCTAACAATCTAACTTAACTTTCTTGTTAAGTTATTGTAAACACAGTCTGATGTTTCTTTCTTTCTCTCCCTTCTTATTCTCCTCCTCCATTCTTTCTATAATAGGTGTTTTATTCTTTG